>OZ023312.1:72250246-72277746 GCA_964007375.1 Ophion obscuratus
CCCAAAAAAGGGTATGAGACTAGAGGGAGACTTGCCACGCTGAAACGAGAGATAAAATCGAGAGGGCACGCAAGAGAAACAGGAAAGACTCGTTCGGATTTCGAATTTACCAGTCTAATGCGACTGGAAAGGTCGTACTTTGAACAAGTACTCTCTCTCCCTCTCTCTCTCTCTCTCTTTCTCTCTCTCATGTTCTTTCTTTCTTCCTTTCTCGGATCTAAAATGCGTTTATATTTCTTTATAGTCTTATATGGATGTTATTATTATTGCATATTATAATAATATTATAATATACAATAATTTATATTTTGTTATTTCCTGAATTCCGACGTATACCTTTGCGGATTTTTACGTACTAGCCTTCTCAATTGAATCCGTTCATATCTCTCCCTCCTCGGACTTCACTAATCTAACCTGACGTTCCGTTCCCTCAACCCCATGTAGGTTTCGCCAATCGAACCGTAACGGCCAATACTTGAACCAATATTGGCGGGACGATGATCAATTAACCAATTGGACGCCAATGCTCGGCTGAGTATTGACTAGCCAACATTGGTTTGCTGATACGAGGCCAATGTTCGGCCAAATATAGACTCGCTAATCATTGGCTTGTCGATACGAGGCCGATGTTTGGCGAAGTATAGACTGGCCAATCATTGGTTTGCCAATACGAGGCCAATGTTCGGCCAAGTATAGACTTGTTCATTATTGGTTTATCGATATGAGGCCGATGTTTGGCGAAGTATAGACTCGCCAATCATTGGTTTGCCGATACGAGGACAATGTTCGGCCAAATATAGGCTCTCTAATCATTGGCTTATCGATACAAGGTCGATGTTTGGCGAAGTATAGACTCGCCAATCATGTTTTTACCGATACGAGGCCAATGTTCGTGCGAGTAACGCATGATCAAACCGCAATTCCTATATTGACGATTCATTGTTTGGCGTTGAAGTCATTGAGAGAAGAGATAAATACTTTTTACGAGTCCATTGGACATTATTCTTAACAAATATACTATCAAATCAATGCACTCATTATTGGCCGATTCTCGAACGAGCTCATACGCGATATTCTGCCGACTTATATGAACCATCCTACACTGACAGAAAAATTCTATTAATATTAACTAACCGCGTCTATTTATTTATTTTTTATTTGAATTAACTAGATTTTTCGTGAAATCAAATTTTTCCTATTGCATTCCATTATTCGAATTATTCATTTTAAATATATTTATTTATTCAAATTAAACTTGAACTAATGAACTAATGGTCTGTCTTTATTGCAACACACTTATTAACGGGTTGTGGGGGTAGAGAGGGTGGAGAGAGAGGAATTATATATATATATGTTAGGCTTGAAAATTCTATAACATGTCATTCGATAACACTCTCTAACTATCACAATGATATTAACTAATTGATATAGTTTATGTGATACAAATAATGATGGGAATACATTTGGCATCTTATGCCATATCTGCGATTCAAATGTTACAAGCACTCGGTAGCATAGGGGCAACGTGTTTGGCTACGAGTAGGAAAGTTCAAGGTTCGAGCCCCATATGGGTGAAATATTTTATTCGAACTAATCATTTTGAAAGACCAGGTAATGACGAGTTACAATACAAAAATAATTAATTTTTTTTTTTGGCACCTTACATGGGACAGCCGTCTTCAGCTTGACTATACTGCATTTGCCGAGGGTATGGGGAAACTTTGGAAAACCCCTAGAGGTATAGACGGCCCCATATGCTGCTGATTATCTGGTGCATAGGCGTTTTACTCATATTGATGTACCCGATAGAAACAACTGCGATGCCTGGCAGTCAGCCTCGGTACTACATAGGACGCGGTGATTTTAAACTAGTCAACGAGTTAGAAGTAGAAAACGATGAATCAGTCGCTTACGGCAATAATAACAGTACAAGAAATGAAACAGAACATCATCTATAGAAGATCGTTAGGGTTGCATTTCATCATATTACATATAGGAACATTAACAATGATGTGATGGAAAATGAAATTACTGGACTATAAATAAAAACAAGAATACATTACTACGATCCCGAAATACTCATAATGGGCAAACTCACATCCCGTTAGTATAAGGGTGTCCCTCTTATCTCTGCCACCCGAAATATCTCGGTAATTATCGACGTCGCAAAAAAAATTTCCAGAAAAAAGTTGGACGGTGTGGCGGTAGCCATCAAATGCGACCAATTTTTTTTTATTTCGGCGGAAGCCCTGGCGCACAGTGAAGGTCACCTCGATTTTTTTCAATGGAATGGTACATTTTGTTTTAACCATCTTGTGGAGCACCTCAAGCCACACAAAAAACAATGGGGGTTCAAAGTCGTTCAAGGTCATTCGAGATCAGTATCGATGATACAAATCAATATATCTTATCAAAATATTTCGTTTTAATAAGTGTTCGAAATTGGCTTGGATCTCTGTTTATTTACCAATCCGCGTTAATCGGAATCGTATGTAGCTCAATCGAAATTGTTGTTCAGTTTGATTTCGAATTTGGATAAGAGCTATTCATAATTTGAAAATGTACCGACAATTCGAAAAAGTGGACATGATCCTGTGGTACGGTGAAACAAGACAAACTTCTACAAGAGCGCGTTTGTTGTATGCTGAGCAATTTCCAGATCGACAGTGTCCAAGCTGGCGAACGTTTGACGCGGTAGTCATGTCATTTCGCACGACGGGTAGTGTTAATCCTGCTGAGAAAAACCGTACTAAAACGCGAACCACGGAAGATGCAGAAACTCATATCTTAGGTGCCGTTGCTGTAAACCCTCGTGTTAGTTGTAGGACTCTATCAAAACAATATCCGATTTCGAAATCAAGTTTGTAGATCCTCAATCGTCATCGTTTCCATCTATACCGAATGTCGCTGCATCATGTTCGCGAAGCGAATGATTTTCAAAATCGCATCAACTTTTGTCAGTGGGCACAGCAGCCATTGCGGATGGACGAACAATTCTTTAATGATGTATTATCTACTGCCGAGTCAACGTTCACAAACCATGGACAAGTGAACAGCGGAGGAAAATCCCAGATAGCTACGACAAGTTGTTTATCGACAATCATGGAGTGTTAATGTGTGGTGCGGCATATGGAAAAATAGAATTATTCGTTCACACTTCATTGATGGTAATCAGACTGCAGTTAAGTACGCTGCTTTTCTGGAAGAAATATTACCTGTGCTGCTTGAAGTTCTAACCTTGTGGGATCGGCAAAAACTCTGGTATCAACATGATGGTTGTCCAGCTCATTTTTCACGGATACCCATGTAGGATGATCGGTAGTGGCCAACGATTGGCCAATGTTCATCGCCGAGCTTGCCAACATTCGCACTCTAGCTTGGCCCGATCATTGACCCAGCCGCGGATGATAAAAGCGGCCCGATATTCGCAATCAATATTGGCCCTAGAATGGCTTATGAGAATCGGCCGAGCATCGCGTAGGAGTTCATTCGAGAATCGGCCAACAATAAGTCAAGATTGCCATCATTGGCACTCGAGCTTGGCCCGATTATCGACCGAGTCTTGGTTATTTTTGTATTGTAATTCGTCATTACCTGGTCTTTCGAAACGATTAGTTTAAAGAAAATATTTCACCCATATGGGAGTCGAACCTTGAACCTACCTACTCATAGGTAGGTTCAAGGTTCAAGGCACAGCTAAGCGCACTGCCTCTATGCTACCGAGAGCTTCTAACATCTGAATCGCAGATATTCCATAAGAGACCAAATGGATTCTCATCATTATTTGTATCACATAAACTATATCAATTAGTTAATATCATTGTGATAATTGGAGAGTTTTATCGAATGACATGTTATAGAATTTTCAAACATAACCTATATATATATTGTGACGTGATTTTTTGAGCCACGTCACAGAAATGCTACCGATGATCAAGATATGCTCTCGATGCCCGGGTTGGGACCCATCCGTTTGTGTTAAGGGTCTTTTCTCTAGAATGTCTGTCTTGTTACGTTTGAGGTTTTGGGTTATGTTTCCGTTTTGGTTAGGTTGGCGTGCGAAACTCGGTCGAGCGGCGTGTGGCTCGACGTACTGAGCAATCCCGACCGAGGGATGCACCCAGTGAGGCCTCTCGGGGAATCGGTGCACGCCCGGCTGAAACGCCGGCGCCCCACCGTAGTGGTGCATCGTACTGGAGAGCGGGCCGTTTGGGTTACGGACGGAGGCTGGAGATCTCCGTGCCGCGCTTCTGGACAGAAGCTTTGCCCGCTTTCGCACGGTGACCCGGGGATGCGATTCCCGAGAGCCTCCATGTTACCGATGAGAAAAGATCCCGATTTGTTACCGTTCCGTTTTCGGGGTAACTCGGGCAGGAAATATACATTCCGAAAGGAATATTCTATTAGAATATTACAGTTCCCGAAATAATATTTCAGCTCTCGATATTATACGAGATAAAGTTCTCGCTTGAACCAGCGATTTCGCATGGTCCGATGCCGCGAGCGTGTTGACATTTTTTCTGTTAATTAACGCGCTCTGTCTCGCTCTCGCATAATCCCTCGCGCGCCGGTCTTGGTCGCGCGAGGTAAACAGAGTTGCTAACGAATCTTCGCGTGAGACGGTTGTCTCCGAGATCGCGATCACTCCCGATTTTGAGAGAGTCGTCGATCAGACGCCGCGATGGAGAGACGTGTCGTGTCTCTCTCGCGCTCTCGTTCCCGCGTAAGAGGCACGTCGTCGTGCTCTCTCGCTACCGTGCGTATGTCGGTTCGCGTGCAGTTCGCGTTCGCGTTAAAGTTTCGTCTACGTAGAAAGTTCACGGGTGGTTAACCCACCAGCTCCCGCACAATAAAATAAAACTTCGTTTTATTTTACTTGTGATGTTACCGGTGTCGCGTAAGTGACAGATACCGGTGCAAGTGAAGCTACTCCCCAGTGAATCCCGACCCCTCTACCACAACCCAAAGCCTGAGCGGCCGTGCTTTACCGCAACCGTCCTCCCGTGTAAGTGCATCCAGTTAGTCCGGTTATGATTCCGGCGATCCAAAAATCAGGGAGGTCTCCAGACTCCCAGGTCATACCGGTTATGATTCCGGTGAAACAAAAATCACGGAGTTCTCCAGCTCCGTTTGGTGGGTCGGGTTTGATCACCCCGACCCCAGTTATTCCGGTTGAGACGACCGGAGAAACAAAGTCTCTGGCGCCCCGGGTATAGCGGATGCACGCGCGCGGGGTGGACGGCCGAAGGTGACGGTTTCTCGCACCAGATCCCGATTTGAGCTCTCGTTCGGTTCTCGTTTCCGGTTAGAGAAATAATCCCCGTCACAATATATATTAGACTGATTAAAAAAAAAAAAATTATTTTTTTTCCTTCAGGATTCTCGTGCTATTGTTGAGCACTAATAAAAGAAAATTTCTCTAAAAAGATGGGCGCGGTCACTCAATTTTTAGAGGTGGCTATCTCGACTTTTTTGTATTTGAATTTTTTTTAACGAACGTATTGCATTTAAGCATAGTCATGGCTTCGGATTACGGATAACAATCACATCCAGCAGATATTTCGTAACAAAAATAAACTCTAACAATTTGAAAAGATTGCAATATTCACCATTCAAATCCAGGTAGATCAATAATGGCGTCTATACTACTCTCGTTATTCATGTAGATTTTTACGAAAAATTAAATTATAAGCTTTTATTCATAAATCGTATATTTACATTTTCAAAATGCTAAACTTATATTATCTTCAAACTCATTTATATTTCTTCCCAGCCACTGTGCATAACATCGCGCATGCCACTGCGCATACCAGTGCGCAAGTCACTGCGCATCCGTGGCGCCATGTTGTATTGGCGCAGCGCATTTGTAAGTGGTGTTGTTTTTTTTCCATGTGACTCAAGTAAAGATAATTTTAAACAATGGCTCGGAAAAACGAAGACAACACAATTTGGCTAATCGGCAAGAAAATTCCGAAAATAAGTACCCGTCATTTACCGTCAAGTCGGAAAGTTTTGAGTTTGTTCTTTTACAAACATAAGAGAGAAAAACTGACCATACGTCGAAGTGCACACGAAACGATGATAGAAGTTTTCGAACAATGGAAATGTGCTGAAATTCCAACGTGTTGATTGAATAACGCAATCGTGAAATTAATAAAACTCCATCTAGTCTGGAAAAAACTTTTAAAAAATCGGGTTAAAAAGAATTTGCCGTCACAAATATTGAAGGAGCGTAAATTTAAGAGAGATTTGGACAAACTGTTCAACGTTGCACATTTTCGTTCTGCCCAATATGTTAACGAACTTGAGCGATTATTTTTGCATCACACGTTTCGATTATTTCTCCGTTGTGACGGCAAATTCTTTTTAACCCGATTTTTTAAAAGTTTTTTCCAGACTAGATGGAGTTTTATTAATTTCAAGATTGCGTTATTCAATCGACGCGTTGGAATTTCAGCATATTTCCATTGTTCGAAAACTTCTTTCATCCTTTCGTGTGCACTTTGACGTATGGTCAGTTTTTCTCTGTTATGTTTGTAAAAGAACAAACTCAAAACTTTCCGATTTGACGGTAAATGACGGGTACTCATTTACGGAATTTCCTTCCCGATTAGCCAAATTGTGTTGTCCTCGTTTTTCCGAGCCATTGTTTAAAATTGTCTTTAATTGAGTCACATTGAAAAAAACAACAACACCACTTACAAATGAGCTGCGCCAATACAAAATGGCTCCGCCGATGCGCAGTGACATGCGCAGTGGTATGCGCAGTGGCATGCGCGATGTTATGCACAGTGGCTGGGAAGAAATATAAATGAGTTTGAAGATAATATAAGTGTAGCATTTTGAAAATGTAAATACCTGATTTATGAATAAAAGCTTATAATTTAATTTTTCGTAAAAAGTGCGAAATGTTAATGCGTATAAATAAATCTACATGAATAACGAGAGTAGTATAGGCGCCATTATTGATCTACCTGGATTTGAATTGTGAATATTGCAATCTTTTCAAATTGTTAGAGTTTATTTTTGTTACGAAATAGCTGCTGGATGTGATTTTTATCCGTAACCCGAAGCCATAACTAAGCTTAAATGCAATACGTTCGTTAAAAAAAATTCAAATACAAAAAAGTCGAGATAGCCACCTCTAAAAATTGAGTGACCGCGCCCATCATTTTTGAGAAATTTTCTTTTATTAGTGCCCAACTTTTATTAGTGCACGAGAATCCAGAAGGAAAAAAATATATTTTTTTTTTAATCAGTCTAATCTATATAATTCCTCTCTCTCTCCACCCTCTCTACCCCCACAACCCTTTAATATGTGTGTTGCAGTAAAGACAGACCATTAGTTCATTAGTTCAAGTTTAATTTGAATAAATAAATATATTTAAAATGAATAATTCCAATAATGGAATGCAATAGGAAAAATTAGATTTCACGAAAAATCTAGTTAATTCAAATAAAAAATATATAGACGCGGTTAGTTAATATTAATAGAATTTTTCTGTCAGTGTAGGATGGTACATAAAAATCGGCAGAATATCGCGTATGAGCTCGTTCGAGAATCGGCCAACAATGAGTGCATTGATTTGCTAGTATATTTGTTAAGAATAATATCCAATGGACTCGTGAAAAGTATTTATCTCGTCTCTCAATGACTTCAACGCGAAACAATGAATCGTCAATATACGAATTGCGGTTCGATCATGCGTTACTCGGCCGAACATTGGCCTCGTATCGGCAAAAACATGATTAGCGAGTCTATACTTCGCCAAACATCGGCCTCATATCGATAAACCAATAATGAACAAGTCTATACTTGGCCGAACATTGGCCTCGTATTGGCAAACCAATGATTGGCCGGTCTATACTTCGCCAAACATCGGCCTCGTATCGACAAGCCAATGATTAGCGAGTCTACGTTTGGCCGAACATTGGCCGCGTATCGGCAAACCAATGATTGGCGAGTCTATACTTCGCCAAACATCGGCCTCGTATCGACAAGCCAATGATTAGCGAGTCTATATTTGGCCGAAAATTGGCCTCGTATCAGCAAACCAATGGTGTCTAGTCAATACTCAGCCGAGCATTGGCGTACAATTGGTTAATCGATCATCGTCCCTATCCTACATGGGCTAGCCCGAATATTGCGCCAACATATGAAGCCGACCTTAGCCCTACTATGGGCCGGTGATCACGTCAACCGTCAGCCAATGGTCGTGATCTCTTTAGCCCAATGATGGGCCAATACCCGGCCAACTGTTAGGATTTCCGGTAAGCCTACCATTGGCCAACCGTACATCCCAGCGTTGGGCCGAAGACATCACTCCTACCGTGGCGTAACACTGAACCGGTAGTGCTGCCGTTCATCGGCCAATGGTAGAATGTGATTGGCGTGACGCTGGCTCGAGGTTGGGTTGGTTGCGTCGTTTTTCACGGGTACCGTGGCGCAACACTGAGCTGACGGTTGGCGTGATCACCGGCCCATAGTAGGGCTAAGGTCGGCTTCATACTGTTGGCGCGATATTCGGGCTAGCGTTGGCCTAGTGTAAGGCTGTCAAAACAACCCAACGCTTAGCCAACAATCGATCAGATTCACAAGTTTCTGTGCTCGATGATTGCTCATCGAAAGAATTATTAGATTCACTAAGATCGTTATGCACAATCACTTGTTCGTGGAATGTTTCCAAATTAGTTTCACTATCTACTTGTCTTTTTGTTTCGTTGCCTCTGATCCTAACTTGCTGTAAAGAGACTTCTAATTTTTGTCGTCGTTTTAACACTCGACGTTTCTTAATACTATGATAATAACACGGCATTTTTTTAATACACCACAAAACTTTAGTATACATCAGATTTATTTTTAATAAAGTGAATTTCAGGTAACAGTCATTATGAGCCATCCTAAAAATCATGCTAAAAATAAGCATTGGCAAAACCACGGTCAAACGATTGGCTCAGACTCAGGGCTTGCGCTCGCCCCGACAATTGGCCGACGGCCATTAATTAGGACTGGCCCAGCGTTGGTTCTTTGATGGTGTGCCGAGCTTCAGTTCGAGACTGACAAATCCATGAATAACCGATTGGGCCATGTTCGGGGCCAACACTGGGACCCGATAGTTGGCTGACAGTTGGTAATCGATATTTGGCCCGAGGTTGGGTGTTCGTTGGTTTGCCATGTTTCAAATGAGCACTGGCAGAATCATGGCCAAATCATTGCCCCGTATAAAGGACCAACACGGGGTATTAGTGGTTGGTGCTGAATATCGTACCAAGCGTCGGCCGTATCTTAAGCGCCGGCAAATTTTTCACGGGGTCTGACTTCCAGACTGCAGAAATGTTTGGAGGCTGGTGTAGGTCATTTTGAACATCTATTGAAATAAAATATAAATTTGAAACCATTTTTGATATCGACCTGATTGTCAACAACACTGACGTTCAATGACCGTGAACGACTTTGACCCCCTAATGCGTTTCATGCGGCTTAAGGTGCTCAACGAGATGGTGGAAAAAAATGTACTATTCCTTTTTTAAATGTGGAGGTGACCTTCACTGTGGGTTAGCGTCTCTACCGAAATAAAAAACATTGATCGCATTTGATGGCCCCCTTCACACCGTACAACTTTTATCTGGAACATTTTTTTGTGGCGTCGATAATTGCCGAGTTATTTCGGGAGGCAGTGATAAGAGGACACCCTGTAAATCAGTGCTCAGAAGTATTGACCTTCCGCTCGCTGGTTGATGCGCCAGCCGTTATACAGCTATGCAGTCACCGCTCCAACTATTGGCCGCGCACAATGCTGCTTAATTCGAGGAACCGCCAGAGCCGATATCAGTGTCGGTCCACAATAATAAATATTATAGTAATATTTAATTTGAATTCATTTTATTTTCTTCTCATGTTTCTTTGTTAAGTTTATTAAGTTCATAATTCGATTTTGGCTTGTATCGAGTGTTTCCTCTTTATATTTAAATTTGCTATTTATTTTATTTCTATATTTTATCTCATCGCATCTTATATAGTTTATTTTTGTTTTACATCGAGTTTTCATTACTTGGGTTTCCATTTGCTATTTATTTTGTTTTTATTTTCTATCTCATTAGATCTTATATTTGCCCGAGAGGCATAATAAATATCTTCAATTAATGAATCGGTCTCCCTCTCTCTCCCTCGCTCTTCCGTTTGCAGCCCTGTGCATTCATTTTGAACACCCAAATCGTTGCACACGACTTTTTTTGTTCCTTTTCCACCAATCCTTATTATTCTCTATCGTGATTTGAGCGACAACGATATCGATATTTTCTTTCCATTATCAATTCGGCGCGTGCCGAATGTTTGGACAGGGTCTCTCGCAGATTCGTTCCCTCTTTCTCTTTCTCTCCCCAGCGAGCGCAGTACACCAAGAATTTGTATTTCCCTTTGAAAAGTGAGAACATCCCTGCTCGAGACCTGGGAATCCAGGCTGTCGCTTTGGGAAAATGATTCTCAAACGTGGCGTGGACGTTTGCGAGTGTGCGAACGACGAAACTTTTCGTAATTTTCGGGCACAAAGTAGGGTCTCTCCTCGCTCATGACGTACCGAGCATACGGTCTTTCTATACGTGCTCCCTGCTTTTCTCGCGCCGTGGTATCCCGTTCATGTAGCGATGACGTTAAGAGCACTCGAAAAGGACACGCGGTCGCTCTCCCGCGCTCCTGCTCGCATACGTGCGGAGTGTATGCGTGAGTGTATGTGTGAGTGTGTTTCTTTGTGCACGCGTGTGCGTGCGTGCGTGTGTGTGTGTGTGTGTGTGTGTGTGTGTGTGTGTGTGTGTGTGTGTGTGTGTGTGTGAGAGAGAGAGAGAGAGAGAGAGACCAGTCCATGATGTGCGACAAGTAACCCAAAAGAGTCCTAGAAGTTGTCGTTGCAAGCTGCGGTTTTACATCAAACCTCGAGAGTGTCCGCCCCGTGAATTGGAACACTCGAACGACGGTGACGATCGGAGCGCACTTTTCACCCGTCGCGAAAAAAAAAACAAATATTGCTCGAGTATTTGGATTGAACCATTGGATAATAAAGCCCTCAATTGCGACGGAAATGTGTGTCGTCTTATTTTATTCACTGCTACATGGGCGTCCAACTGATTGGAAAAAATGATTTTGTATCCTAGATTGAGAAAAATTAAGTATCTAATGTAAGTAAAACTAAATATCAATTTTTGTGAAATAGCTAACTGGCGTATCGAACAAACCACAAAATGTGTGTACGAATTGAGCCAAATTTCAACTATATGTATTAAAATATGAGTGTGCATACGTGTTGGCAAGATAGAAATTAATCAGCAGTCTGGGGAAATACTTATGCATTTTAGTAACTCCACATTCTGAGGCACTCATGAAATTAAATAAGAGCCATTTAATTTATTTGAACGAAAATTATGTACTAATTACATAAAATGGGGAACATTTAATTAAATTGAATCGAAATAATATGCTAATTATATTAAATACGAAACATGTAATTCAACTGAATCAAAATGATATGCTAATTATATTGAATTAGAACCATTTAATCAAATCGTAGCAAAATTATATTCTATTTAAATGAAATAAGAATCATTTCATTATTGGACTCAAAATTATATACTAATTAAATTTAATTGAAGTATCGCACGTATTATGGACCACCTACAAATCAATCAGCAATTTGGGGGAAAACATGAATGAATAATATAACTAATAACATAGGAAACGAATCAAATTGAATAAAAATGATGTACTAATTTAACTAAATAATTTTGCGTACTAATGATATTAAATGTAATTAAATTTAATTATCGCTCGGTTATCGGCAAGCTAGAAACTCATTAGCTGTCTGGGAGATTAATTCAAAAATTTCAATTAATAAACAGCCATGGAAACTAATGAAACTATATATAAAACATGTACTAGTTTGAAAAAATAAAAAAACGGACTGATTAGATTTATTAAATGATCGCACGTGTTATCGACAACCTAGAAATTCCTCAGCAATATAGGGGACTAATTAATTGATTTTTTATTAATTAACAACCTAGCAACTGATTAAACTAAATAAAAAGTATGTACTAAATAAATCGAATAAAATGTATGAATCAATTAAGGAAGGGGAGGAAAGAGGTGGAAAAATTTCAGGCAAGATATGTTAAAATGGCCATGGGAATTAGTAGAAATACCTCAAACTATATCTGGCGAGCGGCAGCGGGGTGCAGGGGAAAGAGGTCGAAACATGGAAAGCAGCCGCGAAATATTTAGTAAAAGTAATGAAGATGGAGGATAGCAGGTGGCCTAAAAAATACCCAAGAGAGGAAGCACCAACAATCACAAGTGGCAATCTATCAAAATGGGTGAAAGAAATAAAAGAAGCCATGGGAAGCGTAGGCGAGGGAGAAATCTGGCAGTTTATATGGAATGGAAATATAAGGGAGCTAGACAAAGAAATTGAAACAGGCATGACAATTGAAATTGATCAAGAACTCCAATACGATTTGAGCAAGATTGACGTCTCCAAATATTGCAAAGCAAAGGAAAGCAGGAATACGCGTGGGAAGATATTCGGAAGACAAGGCAATCAGCGGAGAATTAAAAGAAACATGGCATACCACATTACATGTGGTAATATCAGGAGGGACGAAAAAAGGGTACGCAGACTCTAACAAGGAACATCCCTCAGGTGTCCGCCTCCGATTTTATTGAAACTCATATATGTCATACAGCATCGAAAACTTTGAGACTCGTATTTTTTTATCGGCGGAAAAACGGATTTAAGGGGGGAAACCGGCCCTCAAAGAAAGGCGTGTCGAGGGGTGATTTTGCAGTTTCACCCAGAAGCAATCTACCGATCTGAATGAAACAAAAACGAAAATTCTTCTAATGAAAAGCGATGAAAAATATGAAAATGTTAAGAAAAAATTTAATTAGGGGGTAAACCACCCCTCAATTTGCCTTTTTTCACCCCACACTTAAGAGGGTTATATGCTAATGAATAAAACAGGTATCATTTTGAAGGGCGATTAAAATTAAAGTTGACGGGTTTTTAAGGGGGTAAACCACCCCTAACATAAATTTATTTATCATGGTCGTTTTTTCTGTGTTTAAAGTATATCCGCTGATTTTAAATATTTCTATAAGCTACAATTTAATGTTTTATCATATTTCAAAATTATTATATCCGTCTTAAGGGGTAACAACCCCTCTGACGAGAAACATCATTGAAGTATCCGCTTTCGATTTCGTTGAAACTCATATATGTGGTAAAGCATTGCAAACTATTAAACATGTTTTTTTTGCATCGGCAGAAAAACGGTGTTAGGGGATGAAACCACCCCTCAAAGTTTTTCCCACCAGCAGTCCACCGATCCGAATGAAACAAAATCGAAAATTCCTCTAATATTAAGCGATGAAAAATCCACTACAAGAGTGTTGATTAGAAACATAATTAAGGGGTAAGCCACCCCTCCATTTGCCGTTTTTCACCCCACGCTTAAGAGGGTTGTATGAAAATTAATAAAACAGGTATCATTTTGAAGGGGAATCAAAATTCAAGTTAACGCGTTTTTGCATTCCAGCGGGACAGCAAATTTAAGGGGGTAAACCACCCCTAATATAAATTTGTTCATCACCGTCATGTTTTCTGTGTTTAACATGTATCCGCGGATTCAAAATATTCTCCCGGGTTTTTAAATTATTACGTTTTAAAATGTTTACATTTTAAGGGTAAACTACCCCCTCTAATTGTTTTCCGTTTGAAGTTTCGCGAAAGGTTTCACGAATTTCGTTAAAACCGTTTTCATTTAATCGGTAATATCAATTTTATGTTTGTGTGTGTGCCGCATATTCGTTTTGCGCTTTATGAGCGGTACTTTGGGAGTGGCGACGTGGGACTACCCTTTACTCATAAGACTCATATTTTCGTGTCGAAACGCTTCCGATTTTAATATGCACGCCCATTAAGCATCTCCATAGGAATAAACATACACTTCTACTATATCATTAATTATAATAATTTCCAGAATAAGTTATAAGGCTCACTTCGATAATTTAGCCAGCGACGTAGTTTTGTGGAGGAATGTACATTTTTATTACTTTACCGTTTATTTAATTAAACATATTAATGAAACTGAGGGTTTTGCAGTAGGTTAACGAACATGTTTTTAATATATTTTAATATAATTTCATTTGGGAATCATATCAGCTGATTTAATTAATAGTACTCGTGAAAAGTATTGCAGTCATATGCCGTCAAATCATTTTTTTGTGATGTATACTTTTTTTTCTAGTCCACCAACTATCAACCATCAACAATCATGGCGCAGAATTCCTGCAATAATGATAATCTTCAAAAAATGCTTTAAACACAACGACTTTTTGCACCATGCACATCTGATAATGGCCAAATTATTGCAGCCGGGTATTTCACAATGTGTGTTCGATTCACCAAAACCAAAGATAACAGGATTTTCAAAATCTTCTGGTTTTTTAAATGAATGGAAATGAACAAATTTATGTTAGGGGTGGTTTACCCCCTTAAATTTGCTATCCCGCTGAAGCGCAACAGCACGTCAACTTGAATTTTGATTTCCCTTCAAAATGATACCTGTTTTATTAATTTTCATACAAGCCTCTTAAGCGTGGGGTGAAAAACGGCAAATGGAGGGGTGATTTACCCCTTAATTATATTTCTAATCAACACTCTAGTAGTGGATTTTTCACCGCTTAATATTAGAGGAATTTTCGATTTTGTTTCATTCAGATCGGTGGACTGCTTGTGAGAGAAACTTTGAGGGTTGGTTTCATCCCCTAACACCGTTTTTCTGCCGATACAAAAAAAAACATGTTTAATAGTTTACAATGCTTTACCACATATATGAGTTTCAACGAAATCGAAAGCGGATACTTCAATGATGTTTCTCGTCAGAGGGGTAGTTACCCCTTAATACGAATGTAATAATTTTGAAATATGATAAAACATTAAATTGTAGCTTATAGAAATATTTAAAATCAGCGGATATACTTTAAACGCAGAAAAAACGACCATGATAAATAAATTTATGTTAGGGGTGGTTTACCCCCTTAAATTTGCTTTGCCGCCAACACGCAAAAACCCGTCAACTTTAATTTTAATTGCCCTTCAAAATGATACCTGTTTTATTCATTTGCATACAACCCTCTTAAGTGTGGGGTGAAAAAAGGCAAATTGAGGGGTGGTTTACCCCCTAATTTAATTTTTTCTTAACATTTTCATAGTGGATTTTTCATCGCTTTTCATTAGAAGAATTTTTGTTTTTGTTTAATTCAGATCGGTGGATTGCTTCTGGGTGAAACTGCAAAATCACCCCTCGACACGCCTTTCTTTGAGGGCCGGTTTCCCCCCTTAAATCCGTTTTTCCGCCGATAAAAAAAAATACGTGTCTCAAAGTTTTCGATGCTCTCACATATATGAGTTTCAACATAATCGGAGGCGGACACCTGAGAGATGTTCCTTGTAAGTGTAGAATTTGCAAAGGGATAAATGAACATTTCAGACACATTTGCGAGTATCCAAAAATTAAGGAGAAACTCAATCAAGAGGTACTAAAGAAACAGGAACAATGATTGGAAAACAGCAGGGAAATAGCAATAGACCGTAAAACTATTGGGATGTTGAATAAGATCTTGCGGTTGTTTCGTGAAAATGAATATTTTATTTTTCGAAAAATCATTCCTAAAGCTTTCATCCGTTAGAAACTGTTGTGTGATCAGCTCCTTATGAATCTGCAAGTTCAGCTAGCGTCCGACCTGAGTCTTCATAAAGTCATGCCTCCGATACAACACATCTAAATCATTATTTTTTAAGAATCCAGACCAATATCTGCATGTCTTTTCCGACAAAGCATGGTCGCTGTAAGTCTCAACAAGAATTCTGCGTGCTTCAGCTGCAGATTTTTTGGCGCGAAATTTGACATGTTTAACACTATGAAAAAAAAAAATTGTTTACACTTCGGTGAAATGACATAGGAGAGTGGGGCCCAAAGAGGGCACTCGGAGGGAAAACTAAAAAAAAAGCAGTTATAAAATGTCATATTCAAACAATTGTTTTTGTATCAGGTGCTGAATTTATCGTAGTTCAATAGTACATTCACACATTTCCAGTAAATCTTAAAAATACTAATAATGAAACCAATTTAAAAACTTTAAGAAATACCCGCTTTGCCCTGAGGGGTAGCCTATAGCGGACACGGCTTCCGGGCGAAGCGAGCACGTTGAGGGTAAATCGAGCACACTATATTTTTTCCTGAGATTAGACATAAATAAGAAGAACATAGGGAATCATAGGGGAAAAACTGTGAATGTACCCACATATTTTATTGCAGACAAATCATTATTATTATCATAAAAGAACAAAAATTTAATGTGTCTTCTTAACAATCAGTAAACTTTATTTTTTGGCAATCATCACAGTAAAATGACCCAACACCAGGGTAAGCAGTGCATGCACAGTCATGAGCCCACATTCGTCAGTCATTGCATCGAATCCAGTCGTCGGTGGGATGATCTATACACTGAGAAAAAAAAATCATTGATCTAATATCATTGGTGTTATTGGATGAAATTAGTAAAATTGTTGGTGAAAATAATCGGATTTATTAGTCCAAACAAAACGCTATTGACTTCAATAACAGGATGAAATCGAAAGTTTTTTTTTCATTTAAAAGATATATTGTTAGCCGAGAACAACATATTATTGAAACTATCTAAAAAATTATCGCGAACAAATTATATAGTTTTGAATACAATTTATGCAACGAACGAAAAAAGCGTTTGAATTCATAATATGAATATTGTTGATTCGAGTACACAAGAAAAATTGAATTTCGCTCGTTTGGTTCAAATAAAATTTCTATTGAGTAAATATATTATTTTATTGTTCTCACCATATCCGATATTGATTTTAAGTACACTATTCGTTAAAATATTAATATTTATTTTGACTGAAAAATTTGAAGCAAATGTCTGAATTGCTTAAAAAATTATGCGAAAGTAAAATTTGTTTGTTGCACAGTTGGTTGAAAGAATTGAACCAAATCATGGCCGAGCGCAACCGAAATTATAGGTGTGAGAAAACCCGTAGTTCTCGGAGTAATCGCTAGAAGCCGCACGCGCGCTCGTTTCTCGTAAGGGTAGAGCGAACTGAAAATCAACTTAAACGCTGGAGAAACTCTAAAGAGAATCACTTCTTGGCCTGTGGTTAAGATCAAAGTGTAGTATATGTTTTAATCAGTTGAATATCTGATATTCTCTCCATGCATATTCCATTGGATATCGATATTCTCTCCACTATCATTGTGGATGTTCATTCTAATGCTCACTTTTTATTTAAGATTTAAAACAAATTGAAAAACTTACGTCCCATGGCATATTCGTTTCGATGTAGTAAAGAAATAATTAATTCTGTTGATTATATTTTTGTACGAAATAAAAAATATTTGTAGCAACCGCTTAATTATTTCATCCAATACATCTACGGATTGTATATAGAATGATTTCAATAGAGTATAATTTTATTTGAAGGATAATGTAGATATTCAGAGAACAGAAGAGCTTTTTCAAATAAAACAATATGTTATTTAAAACAATCACATTTTCCAATATTGTATAGTATTGAAACAATCTCATATATCGGTGGCACTCCGCAGCAGGACATTTATTTGGATCAACCAATATGTTTATTTTTTTATTCAATTGTTTTTTTCTCAGTGTACATGGTTCGCTGCACATCATGCATACGTAATTTCCCTTGTCCGTAGTTTGTTTCTTTTTTGACCTTTTTGGCTTTTCCTTAGTTCTCAAATCCTTCTTCAGGCTCTCATCCCAAGAAGCTTGCTGTGTCTTCCTTTTATATTTATTTACCATCTGCAGATAATGGTGGATGTTGTTATGCGAAGGTAAAAATACCACTTTCAAACATGTAAAAAACATAGTTGCAATAAATAATAGCGTTTCGGCGAGTTTCTACATAGATGCATAAATGGAAAAATGATTAAAATAAAGTTACATATTCCTCTTCTATCTTCTATTATAATCTTAATTTCACATTGTCATCAGTCATTGGAGCATAGCCGGCACGTGCTCGATTTCCTACAATGAAGATTTTAAAAATATGAAAAGGATTTAAATAAAGTGTTCACTTAATTTCCCATAGCCATCTCTCATACTGGGCATAGCAGATACGTACTCGCTTTGTCCTGTTCGCTTTGCCACCAAAAAATGATTGCAATAATAAATTCAGGCAAATATGAAGAAAACAGCGTGTAATATGGGCATAAAACATTAGTCACATTTTAGTATTGATCTATTGTATTCGCAAATAGGCAAAACACGATGTACATACATTGCTTTTTTCAAAACTTGTGGAATTTTATTTTTTTTGCCACCCGCGCCGCGCGGTCGCCCGCGCAATATGGGCATAAAACATTAGTCACATTTTTGTATTGATCTATTCTACTCGCAAATAGGCAAAACACGACGTACATACTTTGCTTTTTCCAAAACCTGTGGAATTCTTTTTTTTTGCCACCCGCGCCGCGCGGTCGTTCGCAGTTGAACTTCACGACTGCGGCAGGTCCGGCAGGATGGTAGCAATATTCCCGCGTCGCGAAACCGCGGTAAGTTTTAAAACGTTATTGGTATGGAGGATGCCTGCTTTAGGGGGGGTACAATACTTTTTTGGGGTTTTTTTTTTTTTCATTTTGTCATATGAATGCTTCATGGGCCTGGCATCGATGAATCTGGATAAGTATGTGAAAAAACACTCGTTTATAGATGTTTAATTTTTTATTTTCTAGAGTAGAAATCATTGAAACTTGTGAACACGTTTTTCTCACCCAGCATTTTCAAAGTCGGTGAACTCTCTAGCTCGAAATCTAGTGCACCGATCCTTTTCAAATTTTACACACTCTTTCTACACCTAAATTACGAGGTTACGCTGTTGATTTTTTTTTCTTTTTTTATCATTTTAATTTATTTTACAATAACAAAATTTCCGATTTTTTAAAATTCAACATCGGTATTTTAACTTCGAAGTGTAACCAAAAATTAAAAAATCGATAATAAAACAAAAACTGACAGCGTTACGTTAAGGAACTTGTCAACTAACGAAATCTATTTCATTTTTTTTTATTTCAGATGATCCAGTGATGAGCTATGCGGTTCATCGCAATTTAACTTTTTTTGAGGCATTTGCGAAGATTTGCTGTCAATGGCTTATTTCTGCATAATTATTAATGAAAATTTTACAGGATATTCTTCAAATGTCCTTTTATTATATACTAATTACATAAATAAATATACAGGGTGGCCGGAACATTGACCTCCAAAAATGAAATTTCGGTCCCTTGTATCGTGTGATATCCGAATCATCCCCATGTATGTTCCGCGACTGTTTATAGTTTTCGAGTTATGATTTTTTTTCTGAATTTTTGAGAATTTTCGACCTCACCAATTTAAAAAAATCTAAAAAAAAGTGGACGACTTTGTCGAGATTTTTTTCTGGAACTGTATGTTCATGAGTAGTACTTTTATGCATAAAATAATCAGCTTCGTAACTGTGATGAAAGTTATGAAAATGTTGGTCTAAAGTGAAAAATTTACGTTCGGTAAATGATGACTTAAATTTTCAACTTTAAATTAAAAATCTAATCAGGTGACTTCATGGTTCCTAATAAGGCCTCAAGAATACGCCAGACTCTCAACTTTCATAATCATTAAAAAAAAGTAGTACTTAATAGGGCTACTTTGGCTAAAATTGGCCTTCAAAGACAGCGAGGTGGAAAATTCTTGAAAACAGCCAGCTGATTAAAAAAAAATTGCCCATTTTATCATTCGTAAGGTTATTTAGTTTATTAACTAACCAAAAATGACTGCAGGAAAGCTAAGACTCAAACATTGGAGGTTAATTTTTTTTAGTTTAATTTAAGTTTAATGAATTTTGCGCGATCCGTTCTTGTGGATCAGGTAAAAGAGTTGCGCCCTCCTTTACAACCCGTAAAGCTGAGAGTCTGGCGCATTCTTGAGGCCTAATTAGGAACCATGAAGTCACCTGTTTATATTTTTAATTTAAAGTTGAAAATTTAGGTCATAATTTACCGAACGTAAGTTTTTCACTTTAGACCAACATTTTCATAATTTTCATCACAGTTACGAAGCGGATTATTTTATGCATAAAAGTACTACTCATGAAGATTCAGTTACAAAAAAAAATCTCGACAAAGTCTTCTACTTTTTTTTTGTTTTTTTTTTTATTGGTCAGGTCGAAAATTCTCAAAAATTCAGAAAAAAATTCATAGCTCGAAAACTATAAAAAGTAGTGGAACATACATGGGGGTGATTCGGATACCCCACGATACAAGCGACCTAAATTTTATTTTTGGTCGTCATAGTTCCGGTCACCCTGTATATTAAATGTGTCGGCAAAAAAAATTAGCGCAAATAGGCTTTTTTGATTGCAAAATAACCTTACCCCCCCCCCCCCCCCCCCCCCATTAGGACGGGTACACACTTTGGGCCCCCTTCCCCTACAATGAATTACAAGGTTGCTTATAGTACTTCTTTATAGATGCGTTACCATCTTGGACTACACGTACACAGTTCTGGTAACGCCATCTGTTGGAAAACAGCGAAAACTTATTCAACATCCTTATACTTGACTGCGTTAGGCAATTCGACAAACGCAAATTGTAAAATAGATGTAAGAAAATAAGAAAACCAATGTCAATAATGAAAAAACCCGATGTAAACATGGAGGTAAAAGCGAAGGGAAGGGAAGTAACATAAACATCGTTAAAACAGTGTACCAGGAATAAATATCAGTGCTACTACAAATTATGTACCAATGAAAGTAAATTAAATATGTACTAATGAAATTAAATAAAAATAGTCACACGTGTTATCGTCAACCCAGAAATTCCTCAGCGACCTAGCGGACTAATTAACTGTACTTTAATAAATGAACAACCTATAAAACTAATTGAACCAAATAAAAAGTATGTACTATCTAAATGAAATAAAAGTCATGTAATATATAAATAAAACTATTACACGTGTTATGGTCAACCTAGAGAGTCCTTAGCTATCTCGGATACTAATTAAGTAAACGACCTTCGACTATTTACAAACCTAGGAAACTTATAAAATGAATTAAAAATTACCTGCCGAAAATTTTTTTTAATAGATCAAATAAAAATCAAGCGATAAATTAATTTAATTACATTTTTTTAAAAATATATATTTATCGATACGCTCGCCCAGTTTATTTGAACTAAATTCGATCCATCACCAGTCCCGTTATCCCGAAAACCAAAAATCAGCTCAATTAATTCCAATCTACCAAACCTCATATCCCTGCAGTCCCAGTACCAACATCGCGCCCTGCTGTCTGCCGCCAAGACACTTTCGTCTCGAGCATGCCACGAGCGAATGGAAGGGCGAACGTCTATTCAAATATTTATCCCGTAACTCTTGGGCCCCAGTGACAAACTTCTCTCGTGTCGACGCGGCGGGGGGGGGGGGGGGGGGGGGGGGCGTCAGTGAATTATTTCGACATTCGGCACGAGTCGCCCGAATGCACCCGATGCACATTTATCCGTCGCCTATATACACGCGCGCAGTATGTATCTCGGTCGTCCTTCTCATTCATCCTGTCAATTGAGTTCGCGCTTGATCCTCGTCCCATCTTGCACGCACATCGAGCGCTACTTATTCAAATCCGCGAACAAATTCAGTCCGGGAATCGAGCAATATGTAGCGTTTAGCCCGAGTATTATTATCGACACGGTCGGAAGGGGGGGGGGTTGTTTTGTGAACAACACGAGGGGTGCTTTGTCGGGGGTGGTTTTACGGTGCGGTGTCTATAATGTTCGACTTTTACCGGGCAAAAGGGCGTAAGTGAGGATGCATTGACCGGCTACGTTTAGGGCCCTTTTCTAAGGGAGAAATAAATCTGACAAGGACAGCGAACACAGATCTCTCCCTCTCTCTTTTTCTCTCCCTCCCGCGCACGATTTCGACCCGCAGGCTTGAAGGTTCGCGAACTCTGGCACGCCGGACCACGGGGGTGGGGGTTGCTCTCGGAGGGTGCTAAGCCGCCCTGTCGCTCAGGCTTACCCCTGATTTGTTCACATTATATTCGTGTGGCGTTCCGGATTTAGGCCGGCGCAATACGTATAAAGATATCCTCTCTCTCTCTCTCTCTCTCGCTCTCCCTTGCCGGTACATTTGCCACGAGAAACGAGGTGGCGCCGGGGGCGAAAACGTACAGGCATATAGATATCTCAGAGGCTTTACTAGCCCTAGGGATAGGGCCAATCTGGACGATTGTTTTGAGACACGCACGATCTGACAAAACGGAAGGATATATACCTATACATATATTATACACACACACACACACACACACATACACACACACACACACACACACACACACACACACACACACACACACACACACACACACACACATATACATATACATATAGAGAGACAAAGAGAGAGAGAGAGAGAGAGAGAGAAGGAAGGGTCGGGCGGAGGTTAAGTCCCCCATCAATAAATTTATAAGCGAGCTAGTTATTGGTTGATTTATTCGTATCAAATGCACACATACGTATATAAATATGTATTCTATTATATATATTATTCACCTTTCGTAATTAATAAGTTGAGATGAAAAATTGCCAAAATTGCAACCCTCCATTCGTCAATATGGTTAAGGTTCCGACCCCCTCCCCCCGATCGAGCTGAAATTTTGCACAAACCTCCCTTTTAATATTTAAAGACAACCCCTTAAGGGATTTTTGGCGACTCGCAATAATTTTCGAGATATTACATCTTTAAGTTTTTATCTTAACGGTACGCTTCCGAAACTCCCCCCCCCCCCCTGATCGAGCTGAAATTGTGCACAAACCTTCCTTTTAGTATTCTAAGGGGTTAGGCCACAGTAACGGGTATAAAATCATGTGCGAATTTAACAATTTTTTTTCGTATGATAAAGTGGTTCAGTCATAAAATTAATTACACATCTATTTAGTATGAATATCAAGCTGTTCGAAAATACATATATTTTTTTTTCGATGTACGAAATGACCGACTACTAATATTTCATTTTGTTACCTTTTTTTAGGCACTCCGCGGCGTGACATTTAGCATGAACAATTTTTTACCACAACAAAAAAATAAAAATCCTCGTCAATCTACATTAGAATAACTAGAGAAGTGCGTACGAAATTTAAAAAATATTGTTTTATTCAAATGAAAATTTCGTATAACGCTGCTCATTAAATGAAAACTTTTCGATTAATCAGAAATTCCGTACGTACTTCTCTGCGAAATGAAATTAGGAACATAACTTTCAAATTTGAAGTAAATCGAGTGAAAATTGTTGAAGTAATTTGTCACGCCAATCGGAAAAAAGCTGTTTCGAGAAAAACGCATTTAAAGTTTTAGGTACTCTATGGCCGTGCCAAAGGTGGGCTTACGTTATACGCTCAAAGTCGGTGAAAAAAAAGTTTCTTGCTATAAATCGAATAGCAATTATTCTTATGATGATAGACACCGTTTTAGCGAGAAAAAAATCGATGTTTTGAAAATTCTACTGTGGCCGTACACCTTAAGACAACCTCTAAAGGGATTTTTAGCGACTTGCAATAATTTTTGCGATATTGAATTTTCAAGTATTTGTTTAACGCGCCCCGACTAAATATATATCTGGTACGTCGGCGTTCATACCTATATATGTTATCGCACTGTCCGTTTTGTCCAAACAAAAATATCCAAGTAAACCCAAACAAACACAAATAAACACAAACCCAAAAACTATTACGCGTCACCAAAAATCCCTTTAAGGGTTGGCTTAAAATATTTAAAGGAAGGTTTGTGCAAAATTTCAGTTCAATCGGAGGCGGGTTCGGAACCCTACCCCCCCCCCCCCCCCCCCCCCAATATGTGTACTGGGAAGAAAAGAATTTTCTATTTTTAATTACATGTCTTCAAAAATTTAATTTACGATGCAATTCATTGTTGTATATGCAGCCGCCTGAGAGAGATAAAAATTGAATGATTTGCGCATTATGTCATTTCTCTCTGTCTCTCTCTATTTTTTTTACATGCTCTTCCTTTCTCTATTTTTGTCCTTATTCTTCTCCGCCTCTCTTTCCTTGTTAGCACTTAATTAACTACCGTCGCAGCACTCATGGCACCGAGACCAGAATGTCCGTAGAAGAGATGAGCTTCGTATGAGCCTCGCCGTTTATCCCCGTAGTTATACCCATATTACTTGTGCTTCTAAAAAGAACTCCGCGCGCGACGCAGCATCCGCTCGCATGCGATATATGCACGTGCAAGCATCTCTATTCTTATATATATATATATATATATATATATATATATATATATATATATATATATATAGCGCACACACGCACACAGACTCACACACTCACACGCCTTACCCGCTTTGCCACGCGGTGTGAATGAATAACTCGCGACTTTCGTCCCTCGCGCTCTTAATTGCTCTCTCTCTCTCTCTCTCTCTCTCTATGTCTGTTTCCTTCCAAAACCTTCAACTTTTAAACATCCTCCCGACAATAATAATACGAAATATTAATAAACTCATATGTGTGTGCGTGGGTACGTTCTTGGACAGCACTGCATCTGTAAGAATGCCGATAATAACAGGTTTTTGCGCAGCGGCGAACACATTTATTAGTCTTCGCTTATGGCAACATTTTTCTCCGCAAATTCACGCCCGCCAATTGATTCTATTTTATTATTTTGATTTTCATTTATTTTTTATTCGTGTATATTTCTATTCATAATAATCTATTTATTTGTTTATTCTATCCTCAAAGGGGTCGTCCATTAATCACGTGAGGTTTTTTAGGCCGCTTTTTGAACCCCCCCCCCCTCCCCCATGGTGATATGTGGTGAGGTTTCTAGCCCCGCCCCCCCCCCGCCACATCACGTATATTTTTTTGTTAAGAACCGTCTGACATAAGCGATAGAGAGTGCGGTATTTTATTATGAAAAACGAAATAATATATAAGTTTTGTCAGCATATTTAAGGGGTTACCCCCACTTGCGATTTTGAAAAAATCGATTTTTTTTCTGAAGTATAAGTATCTGAGAATATGTCCTGAAAATTTCAAGTCGATCCGAACAAAATTGACTGAGATATGAGCGTTGGAATAGAAGAATCCGTTGTGTAAATGACCGGAAATTGAAACTTTAAGGGGTAAGGCCACTGTAACGGCCCAAAAAAAAGGTTTTTTCACTATTTTTTTGCTCCCGAAATTGAAGGTATTTGAAAAAAAACTTTTAATGGTGTTATCGGGCATACATTAAACTTTATTATAAAATTTTTTTACAGTAAAAAAAACAAAATGGCGGTTCCACAGCTA
Source organism: Ophion obscuratus (assembly GCA_964007375.1). Taxonomy (NCBI): domain Eukaryota; kingdom Metazoa; phylum Arthropoda; class Insecta; order Hymenoptera; family Ichneumonidae; genus Ophion; species Ophion obscuratus. Next base: position 72,275,693 of record OZ023312.1, read on the forward strand.
TCTTCCCGGGACATGTTTTGCTTCCAGGGCTCCGCGGCACGCAGCACCACTGGTGCACTTTTGAATCTAGAACAAAAAAAAAACCATTAATCTAGAGGGCTATAGCTAGAGAATGTCGATCGGATTTTAAAAAGTATCAATTTTTGTGGATTTGGCGTGCGTTTGAAAAAAAAATCGATTTTTGACGAAAAAAACGGCAAGTTTTTTGTTAATAAAAAATCAATAAATAAAGTTCTTGAAAATTCCGATCGACATTCTCAAGATAATGTAAATGTTCACATCTGGTTAAAATTTCAAGTAAAAAAAATGAAAATTGTTCGAGTTATGCTGCGTGCCATTTTGAAAAACCATGTTTCGAGAAAAACGCGTTTAAAGTTTTGCGAATAGTTTTTTATTGGAAAAAATTTAAAAAAGTAGTTAAAAGGATTTAAACTATTTTTAAACCAGAGGGTTTAAACTATTTTTTAAGCCAATAAAAAAAAATCGATTTTTCAAAAAATTTACAGTGGCCTGACCCCTTAAACGCGTTTTCTCAAAATGGCATTTCTGAAGTCGGTGACCAAGATTACTCGAACGCTAATGAACCGATCTTCTTGAAATTTTGCAGGCTTATTTAATACATAAAAATGTAGACTTTAATCGTTCGGTTTTTTTTTCGAAAAAAATGCCCGTTTTATAGCCAAAAAACGGCCGTTTTTTTCGTTAAAATCGAACCATTAACTTTGACTATCCGCCATTTTGTGAAAAATAAATCTTTTTTAAAATCCTTCGATTAAAGACTAGTTTATACTTATATTTGACAAAATCCATCCGCATTTTTTTTTCAGATGATCCACTTCGCCGCAATGTTGGTCACCGCAAACCGTGTATATAAAAACATTATTTCATTGACGACCATTTGCCACTAAACAATGTAATATTTTTCAATAAAAAAAAAAATACTGAAAGTTCTTCAAGATGTGTTCTTTAAGATGGTATATTGGTCGATTAAAAAAGTTTTGTAGTTTTGTTTAAAAAAATTCATGAAAAAGGCCTTTTTTGCGCTACAAGTGGGGGTAACGCCTTAAATGGCATTGTCCGCGCAGTTACAAAAAAATACACGTGATATGTCACAACACCCAGAGTGATCAATCGTGATGTTACCCAACCCCCCCCCCCCCCCCCCCCATATGAGCCTCACGTGAGTAATGGACGGCCTCAAAGCTATGTATACAATACCGGACAAAAAAAGTACGCACCGTTCAATTTTCATTTATGTGCAATTCTCATTCCAAATATCATCAATAAACCAGACCTTGAGCAGTCATGACGAAAGTGCATGGTTTGCCTTTACGCTGCCGTTGAAACGATGTTACAAATATTCGAAACCAGAAAGAGAACGATTTCAGCGCGAAGAGTGCCTGTTACATGCTGGACAAAAAAACGTACGCACCCAAGGCTTATATATTCTCATCAGCAACAACAAAGCGATTTTCTCTCAACGAAGCTGAGGACGGCAAACGGGATGTAAACATATACATTTGACGATTTTTCACCCGATATCGATTTTCTGTGTTCGAGTACGGTAGCAACAAATCCGGAATGTGGAAAATTGCAATTCAAGTGCGAGAACTGGTAATTAAAGACAAAAAAGGTATTAGTAAAAGAGAAAGTTCAAGCAATTAGGTATAGTCGGCGACAAACATGAACGAGGTAGAAAAAGAGAAACAACTACATTTGACGATCGCAACATGATCAGGGAGGTAAAGAAAAGTCCGACGATTAGTAGCCGTGAGATTCTTGAACATTTCCGACCGAACAGCCCGTAGGAGACTTCGAGGAGCAGGCTTAAAAAATAGTTTTGCACAGCGTCGCCCTCTGACTCACAAAGCAAATAAAATCAAGCGCCTCGAGTCTGCAAAAAAAATGTGAATAAGCCGATTTTGTTTTGGATAAAAGTTGTTTGGAGTGACGAGAGCAAGTTTGACTTATTTGGCCTTAAACGACGATCACTCGTTTGGATTAAGCCGGGAGAACAGCTTGTTGAAGAAAATATTCAAAAGACTGTCAAACAC
>OZ023312.1:72282746-72312746 GCA_964007375.1 Ophion obscuratus
GGACTTTTTGCGATGTTTCATCTGCAGTTTGTACATTTTGTTTCGAGGATTTAGTAACACAGAAGCGCAGCGGCAGACGGAGAAAAATCTCTTTTCATTCATACTATTTTTCAATATTTTATTTTAGTTATAAAACATCCGAAAAAAATTAAAATAAAACAAATCAACAATTTAAAAAAGCATAGGGAAGGTACCTCTTACTATTGTATTATGCTTTAATATATTCATTACATTATTAGATTTTGTTATATTTTATGCTCGCAAAATTTCACAAGAGTGTACGGGGTGCTCCATCTTTAACTTTTTCAAATTCATTTCTGCCCCCGACAATTTTATTACATGTACATTAGTGTTCCTTATTTTTCAAAGTGAATATTTATCAACGCATATATCCTAATTTTGTTAATTATAGTCTGAAATGTGCCCAAAATAAATTTTAGCGCATTCTAGGAACGGTAATCCGCGACGACTTTCATCGAAACATGTTCATACAAGTTAATCGGGATCAGGGGAAATCGAGGAGGGTTGTAACAATTTTACGTTACCTAGCATATTTCAGCCAAAAATAGTTTTTCCTCTGTGAACCCTATAACTCAAATTAGCCAGTTCTATAGACGATGTAAACCTAAATACAATAAAATAAGTAAAAGTAATTAGGGTCCATGAGATAATCGATGAAAACTGAACGAACTCCCCGCCTAACAACTCTCCTAGTGCCGAGGTAAGTTGAAACAGAGGATGGAAATTTAATTAAATAGGTTATCGAAATATTGCTTGAAAACCTACTGTTTGCAATTATTTTCCGTGCAGACATTGAATACACGAAAGAGCAATAATACCCCGTTCAGAAATGTGACCGGGCATTCCCTACTTTGTGTCTGGCCCTGACCAGACTCGCCTTGTCTGATTTACCTGACCGGGCCCTCCCATGGAACAAACCGGAAAGATCGCTGAACCGTTTTTTTACGGCTTACCCTCTATGTTTGGAAATTACAATCTTCTGGCCGGGATCCATTGCTCCGGGATAACAATGCTTATTATAAATATCGGGATTACGATAACTGATCATTTGAGCATAAAGAATAGCCAAATTTTTTTATGAGGCGAAAAGTAAAGCAGGTCATTCGTGGTTTTTAGAATTCTTGTCGCCATGTTGAGAAATATCAATGCTCCGGCCGGGAAGACGTTACCTAAATGTATTTCGCCAACAATCCGCCAGGTGGCTACAAGCGAAGCGATTCGCGTAAGCGAGGTACCATCGTAGGAGGATAAAAGTTCGTCCTGTGAGTGGTACCACGTACAGAAGTGTTATGCTTACATCGTGCACTTACGCTTATGATTTTACGATACTTGCGGAATAACCCTTTGCACTCTAGGCCTTTTTCGCACGGATAGTGATCTGTGCACGTTTTTCTGTCTCTTTGCCTATCATGAAATGCGAGCAAGCGTATGTACACACTCATATGCTACCTTAGCAATTAGATAACCAACAAACAATATGTTGTCGAAATACAAAATTGAATAGCTTCCCGATTTTACCTCTTCGAGGATTCCAAAAACGCTGAAACGTCATTTTTAATTTCCTCGTTTGTTCCTGGTTATTTCCTGATCTATCTCCTACAACTTTCCTGGTCATTTACCGCTTGTTCTCCGGCCCGTTCCTAATCAGTTCCCCAGAAAGGGAACGGCGGATCGGGACCTAGCCTTACGTTACATTGCAAACCTATTCCAGGGTGGAAGGCCCGACCAGTGCCTGAGATTATCTAAATCAGGCAGATCAAGGGCAATACTTTTTCCCGACTCAAATTTCTACATGGGACATGACATTGCCAGTTTGCTAACGGTCATTGGGTCCGAGAAATCGACTTTGTTACAAGTCTCCTTTTTTATAACATTTCTAGGTCTACCCTAACCGCGCGCACTCGCAGTGTTTATCATTGCGGCACAATATTTTTGAATATTAACGTTTCATACATCGAAGATGTCAGTGGAATTATGAAGTGCGAAAAGTATTTTCTTAGTTGGAGAAGTAAACCACCAAATAACGTATGCGAAATTACCGTTAAATCGAAAAGTTCTTGCTTGTTCTTTCTTCTTAACATTTGCAAAGTTAGGTGAGTGAAAGCGCAAATCTAGTAATTCGTGAGTTCATTATTTTTTAGGAAAAAGTCGGCAAAGGTTCATTATATTTTAGGAAAAAGTTTAGGAAATTATTTTGTGAGTTCATTATTTTTTAGGAAAAAGTTTAGGAAAGAGTCGGCTCTCCTTTTTACGAAAAAGGGAGAGCATTGAGTGCAACGTTGTTCTAATTTTTATAAATATAAATCTAGATTTCTGTGGTTTTTCATTTACTTAACGCGTTATTTCGGGTTTAATAACCCATTCGCAAAACTAATATGATCGGCAATAGTATATTACGACCCTAGGCCCGAAAGTTGGATTTCCTGGCATGTGCGATATAAAGGCCGAGGCGAAGCCGAGGCCTTCATATCGCACATACCAGGGCATCCAACATTTGGGCCGTGGGTTGTATACTATTTTTCTTGATCCCGTAGCCGAAAGTACGGGCCTAATTAATGTATGTAATTCCGTGCAATTAATGCTGTCATTCGTGCTGTCAGCTGTCATCTGTCGGCTGTCAGCCGGCCATCTCGTGAAATGCAATGAAGCTGTCATTCTCGCAGGGAGGCGAGCGGAGGGGGGGGGGGGGTGCCCGCCCGACTTTTGCAAGACCGAGGCGAAGCCGAGGTTTTGCTGGTCGGGGCGGGCATTAAAAACATCAAGATGAAATAAAACCAACATTACTAACATAAACATCAAATCAACGAACCAAGAACCTTCTGATGAGGATTCTTCCATTTTTTATTTTTTTTCGACACGAACGAAATTCTTCGCGAGACCACGACACGACTTTGACAGGAGCGAGCACAAGATAAAAGAATAACGTACATATGTAAATATCGCCGGCCGCGAAAAGCCTGTCAGATCGAGCGGTCGTCAGCCGGCCACGAAAAATGCTCTTCCCGGCCTGAAATGCGGCCGGAAAGTGCGTACTTTCGGCTAGGGGAGCAAGAAAAATTTATTTTATGCACAACTTCAAGGTCCACTCGGCACGGCTTCAAGTCATTATAGAAAAACAAAATTTAACATCGAAGTGAGCCTCAGTATGTCGATCAAAATTAGGGGGTCTGCGAAACAATTTTCGAAAAAAAATGTTTGTTCGATATAAGGGAAACCCTAATGTAGGTATTTGTATAATCAAACTGTAAAGGGTGAAAACAAATATGTGAACATGAAATAATGACAAGCAGAGCAATTACATTTTTGTGAAAAATCTTGAAAATAAAAATGTTCTCTTATTTCTGTTACAAACTTCTGTGAAAGAAGTTTGCGGAATTTTTTTTTTATTTTCACCCAAAATTTCTGTCAGAATTATTTTTTTGATTATTTTTCATAATCATTGTTAGAATATATTTGGCAGACTGAAAATATTTTGTTACTAATTTTAGTAATTTTTGTTCGAGTATATTTAACAAACTGCAAATAAAAATTTCCAGTAATTTTGCTTATTTTCACATTTTTTATTTATCCCCCCCTCGCTACCTGTCTTTCTCGATCCAATGATTTTTGGAAGTATGAACCTTCTGAATCACATTTAAACGGTTCAACGACAAATTATCTGGCCCGGGTATTCAAGACTCAACGGAATATAAAATTTTAAGATAACGAAACACGAGGTCTTTTCATTCTCGATGCGAGATTCAGAAGTAAAAATAAGAATTAAAAAAACGAAAAATGATAATCCATTGGTGGAAAAGACCTTGCAATGTTATCTCACTGTTGCATAAGCTTCGTCATACTTATAGGTGTTACGGTTAAAACTCTTTTTCCGTTTAAAAGCATTTTTCCTGGTAAAAGCTTGTTCTTCATTGCAACTAGCTTTTCGTAGTGAAAACTAGAATTTACTGATAAATAAATTTGAATGTCAGTTAAAACTCGCCTAGACTAGGGAAAAAACTAGGAAAAAGAAACTAGTCCTAACAACAATTAATCGGCTTAAACTGTTTCCGATCGAGGTCAAAGATCAGGTTTGTGTGGGTTTGTTTAGGTTTCGCAACAAATTCTATTTTTCACTAGGGAAGTTTGGGTTTGTTTGGTCTATTTCACATCAAAGCTTGAGTTTGCTTGCATTTGTAAATATAAATTCCAGTTCTCACTAGAGAAGTTCGGGTTATTCCACCTCAAAGTTTGGATTTGCTTGGGTTATTTCACCTTCAAGTTTGGATTTGCTTGGGCTATTTTAAATCAACGTTTGAATTTTTTATCGTAAATCCTAGTTTTTACTAAGAAAGATTGGATTTGCTAGGGTTATCTCACTTCAATGTTTGGATTTCTGAAAATGAATTCTAGTTTTCACTAAGGAAGTTTAGATTTTTTGGGGTATTTCACCTTAAAGTTTGGATTTGTTTGGATTTCTAAACATAAATTCTAGTTTTCACTAGGAAAGTTTGGGTTTGCTTGGGGTTCGAAGCATAAATTCTAGTTCTCACTAGGAAAGTTTGGGTTACTTTACCTCAAAGTTTGGATTTGTTTGCATTTCTAACCGTAAATTCTAATTTTCACAAGGAACGATTCGGTTCGTTTGGGGTATTTCGCCTCAAAGTTTAGGTTTCGGAACATAAATTCCAGTGTTCACTAAGAAAGTTTGAATTTTTTTTGTTTCTTATACCTTGAAGTTTGGGTTTCTTTGAGTTTCTTATCATTAATTCTAGTTCGGACTAAGAAAGTTTGGGTTTGGTTGGGTTATTTCACCTCAAAGTTTGGGTTTCTTTAGGTTATTTCACCTCAAACTTTGAGTTTGTTTAGATTTCTAAACGTAAATCTTAGTTTTCACTGGGAAAAACTAGTAATGAAGGCGTCTGAACTAGTTTTTACTATGTAAAACGCGTTAAAACTGAAAATGGGCTTAAATTATATGTACATATATTGTAACGTTTCGGCTATATGGGTAAGCCACCGTCACACCGAATACGATAGCGTCTAACCGTTCACGAGACACCTGCGTATTCTGGCCAGCGTTCAGAGCAACCGGCCATGCCACCGGCCGGGAGGGTCTCCTGAGTTAAGAGATTGGGGCGAGCCCGCGACACCTCGCAAGGAGCTCCGCCCACCGCGAGGAGCAAGACCACCGCGGACTCGCGGAAATCGCCGCCTTTAGTCAGATTTCTCGCTTCCCGTGCTCGACCACTCCTATCACATTAAGAACGTGACCAATTCATCGTGACGCCTCTTCGTACTACATGCTCGCCTAATATCTTAGAGAGCAACTCGCTAGCATATCTTATCCCTCGAGAGGAGTACGATATGCTGCCGTCCTCAAAATAACCAACGCAGTCGATCCCACCAACGGAGGATTCCTCGGCGGCGTGATTTCCCACCTAGGTCTCCAGAATCACGGGAGAAATGGAATTTCTCCTGACGGGCCTCAGGCTATTTAAGGGCGAGCACGAGCCGGAGCGGCACTCTTCGCAAATTCTCTCATCATACTACGTGGAGTCAACAGCATCCGTCATCGCGGATCGCAGGATGGAGGCCTTGCTGCCGTTGCCTTGGCCCTCATCCTAGAACGACCTCAGCTTCGGGTTAGATACTCTATTCTCTTGTGAGGGTCCCATCATTGCGCTGGTTATCCGACCTCGAGAATAGAGTCTTCGTGGTGATTGCGAGATAGGGAACATTTATTTAACATCGATCCGTTGTCCTTACGACAATCGGATCATTATTTCCACTCCACCCACACTATCTACTTGAAGTGTACAGCCCGGAAGGTGCCGGACGCACCTTGCTGTACGCCGAGGCCCATTCTCAACCGGCTTCTCCGGTTTTTCGTCCTCCTTGCTTGGCACCAAGGAGGTCAGCCGTCCCTTCCGGACGGCCCCGCTATGTGCACTCGGGGGGATTAAATCCGCCTCGAGCAAGCACATTATTTTACGCTAGATAACTAGCGCGTGAGCTTCGCGGGTTGGCAACCGTGAGCTTCGTTGCACTTTGCAACTAGTGCCAACCGATTGTAACGCCACTGTATAACCGACATCCGAAATTCAAGGGCTATCGCATTCTGTTACAGAAGCGACCCCGAACCCGGCATAACGCGTATACGACGACGCTCACGGCTTGTGCGAGCGCGAGCGAACGAGAGAGAAAGAGTGAGTGATTGAGTCAGCGCCTCTATCCATCGTGTGCGACCGCACCATATCATTTCCATCGTAGTCGCTCCAAGCACGGTCGCGCTTCTCGCGACCTATTCCACATCCCGGTAATCGTCGATACAACCCAATTAACAACATTCAAAATCACCCAAATAACAAGACTAACGTCCATGTTTTTACCATCCACGTAAATAAAAATCCTAAACATCAAATGCCGATGATGAAGGATTCTGACAGGTGTCCCTGAGACTCTCAAAATCACTGAGGCATCTCCAAAAATACCTTCATAATCCTATCATTATTTCCGGCTTACATCACGTACATCACCCTTCAGGAGGCTACGGGAAACCCACATTAAAATCCTACGGCAGAATATTCGCCGTGCTACGTCGTTTTCCTCAGTAGACGAGGAAACACGAATAAAAGCATTCGCGGTAAAACGCGAAACGTTTCATTGGCGCCCAACGTGGGGCCCGAAAGCCATATTAAATATCCTGATAATGTACAAAATTACAAGACATCAAATACACGCTTTCGTAATTATTAATAATAATTAGTTAGGCGCTGCAATCACCACTAGACCGTATAGCCAGCTCACGCTGAGTAAAATACCAATTTCAGGTCATACATAATAAAATAGAACGAAAAGGGAAAAAGAAAACGAGTGCTCGCACACGGTGCATGCTCGTTCCCTCTCGTGCGAGCCGAGCAAATATCTCAAGCTTAAACGTCGACCTTTCGTCTATACGAATCACATAAATAACGAGGAACGAGCATTCGCACACGTGCTTGCCCGTTCTCTCTCGCGCGAGACGAGAAAATCTCTCGAGCTCAAAACCTGACGTAAGAAACGACGAGAAGCAAGCATTCGCTCACGGTGCATGCTCGTTCTCTCTCAAGCGAGTCAACAATATTTCTCGTGGCCAATCTCAAATATTTCGTCTGTCTCGCTCTCTCCGAGCAAAAGAAATATCGAGTGCGAGTAGGCCACGCTTCGGCAAGGCCACCGTGCTCCCGAGCAGCGAGCGAGAGCGAAAGAAAACTTTTTTTTTCTCTCTCGCCCGTGAGGGATTAGCGACGCTCGCGCGCGACTCGAAATCTCGTGCAAAAACACCAGAGAAAGAGAAGCGACTCGAGTATCGCAATCCTCGCACACCGCAACGTCGGGAGAGAGACAGAAACAAAACCAAAACAGAGCCCGCTAGGCCGAGAGAGAAGACTTCCCTCGAAGGCCAAACGGGCGACGTGAAACGAAATTCGCCACGAAATAGAAATATTACGTGGCCCGAAAAATAATATAGGACATACCGCTCGGTGCGCGAGGAATACCTCTCCCCTATACGCACCGAGGCGTAGCGAGCACTATGAGCGAGGCCCGGAAGGGGAATCCTCCTCAGGAGGGGCGGCCACTCAACCTCCCGCCCCAAGCCGCTACAGACTCGGCCCTCGCGACCGGCCTACCCACCGAACCCGACGCCCTCCCAAATGTGAGGAGCGAGCCGCGGGGAGGTGAGAGGAGGGCGCGTCACAGGGACGACGGTACTGGGAGGGCGATAAGGGGCGCTTCCGCTTGGAACCCCGATATTTCCGACCCGCAAATCCACGACGATAACGCTCGTTTAACACCGGAAGAATCCCAACTATCTTTATCAACGATACAGGAGATGATGGCCAACATCCAACGCCGAGCTGATGATGACGCTAAGGCGCTGACGGCCACACTCCTCTCAATTAACGAAACCCTTGGTAAAAGGCTCGAGTCCCTAGAGGACGTAATTAACACCCAAGTCCGGAGTTTACTCCAGAGACCTCAGGACGCAAACTCGACCATCGAGCCTTGGGGAAATGACCCCCTCTCATCCACGCGCCACGGCGTACCTACGTCGCGTGGACTTCGCGCTCCCCAAGAGGAAGCACATCCTATCCAGGAGGAACGACTCCTCAACTTGGGAAACTTGGGCTTACCGGAAAGGTACGCTGAAGAAATCCACCAGCGTCATGGGAATCCCATCAGGGAAAATCCCACCACCGACTCACCTTGCACTCTTCCAGCACCACGGGAAGGTATCCCCGCGTGCACCAGCGCGGGAGTGATGAAGATAAATGCCCCCACCTTTGGAGGACATGATCACGAACTTCCGTGGCAGTTTCTAACGGATCTGAGGGAGTACCATCGAGTATTCGGTACCCGCTACGATTTCAAGATAATCGTTTCTCAATGCCTCTCGGATCTTGCCCTCCAATGGTGGAAGATAGCGAGAAATGACATCCACTCCTGGGAATCGCTCGAACAAATGTTCCTCGAGCGATTCTGGAGTGAGGACCGTCAATATAGAGCCGAGAATCAAATGGAATACGGATGGTTTGATTCTCTAAAAAAGAAGTCCCGCTTTGGGTACGCTCTCTCATTGATCGGTCTGGCTAAAGATCTTCGGCCACCCCTCTCCGACAAGGAGACCATCAGTAAAATACAAAGGCACTTCCCGGAGGAGGTCAGAATGATCGTCCGAGCGAAATGCATCGAGACCATCTCGAGCCTCCTGGACCTATTGTCCTCTCTAGACGAAGAGGGACCAGGAGACAAGGAGCGTGACGGGTCAGGCCGTCCGCCTAGACCAACTTTCGCGGGGTTCTCAAGGGAACCACCACGACAAGAATCCCTTCCTGGGAACAACAACCAACCACGACGACTCAGGGACCCAAGAGGCCCGCCCGAGACGGGATAAGACCTGACCCGGATAAGGTGGAGGCCATCCTAGCCTTCCCCTCAAAAAAAAAAAAAAAAGGACGGCATTACTCGTCTCGTCCCTGTCCTTACAACAGAGACGGGACCACCCTACCCATCCCTGCCCTTGCAGCAGAGACGGCATCACTCGTCTCGTCCCTGTCCTTACAACAGAGACGGGACCACTCTACCCGTCCCAGTCCTCACAACAGAGACGGCATCAACCTTCTCGTCCCTGTCCTTACAACAGAGACGGGACCACTCTACCCGTCCCTGTCCTCACAACAGAGACGGCATCAACCTTCCTGTCCCTGTCCTTACAACAGAGACGGGACCACTCTACCCGTCCCTGTCCTTACAACAGAGACGGGATCACTCCTCCCGTCCCTGTCCTTACAACAGAGACGGCACCATGGGCACACCCCGTCACGGGATGGCATAAGACCTGACCCATTGGACACTGGCCATCTAAGACAACGATACATCATGGACAAAACAACTCTAACAGGAGACAGGCACCCGCAAGAGTGCACGGCGACGTCCCGTCACAAGGAAAAGGGATTAAGGTCGTCTCCCCTCACAGAAAGGAATTCCGACCTTGGAGGGGCCATGTAACGTTTCGGCTATATGGGTAAGCCACCGTCACACCGAATACGATAGCGTCTAACCGTTCACGAGACACCTGCGTATTCTGGCCAGCGTTCAGAGCAACCGGCCATGCCACCGGCCGGGAGGGTCTCCTGAGTTAAGAGATTGGGGCGAGCCCGCGACACCTCGCAAGGAGCTCCGCCCACCGCGAGGAGCAAGACCACCGCGGACTCGCGGAAATCGCCGCCTTTAGTCAGATTTCTCGCTTCCCGTGCTCGACCACTCCTATCACATTAAGAACGTGACCAATTCATCGTGACGCCTCTTCGTACTACATGCTCGCCTAATATCTTAGAGAGCAACTCGCTAGCATATCTTATCCCTCGAGAGGAGTACGATATGCTGCCGTCCTCAAAATAACCAACGCAGTCGATCCCACCAACGGAGGATTCCTCGGCGGCGTGATTTCCCACCTAGGTCTCCAGAATCACGGGAGAAATGGAATTTCTCCTGACGGGCCTCAGGCTATTTAAGGGCGAGCACGAGCCGGAGCGGCACTCTTCGCAAATTCTCTCATCATACTACGTGGAGTCAACAGCATCCGTCATCGCGGATCGCAGGATGGAGGCCTTGCTGCCGTTGCCTTGGCCCTCATCCTAGAACGACCTCAGCTTCGGGTTAGATACTCTATTCTCTTGTGAGGGTCCCATCATTGCGCTGGTTATCCGACCTCGAGAATAGAGTCTTCGTGGTGATTGCGAGATAGGGAACATTTATTTAACATCGATCCGTTGTCCTTACGACAATCGGATCATTATTTCCACTCCACCCACACTATCTACTTGAAGTGTACAGCCCGGAAGGTGCCGGACGCACCTTGCTGTACGCCGAGGCCCATTCTCAACCGGCTTCTCCGGTTTTTCGTCCTCCTTGCTTGGCACCAAGGAGGTCAGCCGTCCCTTCCGGACGGCCCCGCTATGTGCACTCGGGGGGATTAAATCCGCCTCGAGCAAGCACATTATTTTACGCTAGATAACTAGCGCGTGAGCTTCGCGGGTTGGCAACCGTGAGCTTCGTTGCACTTTGCAACTAGTGCCAACCGATTGTAACGCCACTGTATAACCGACATCCGAAATTCAAGGGCTATCGCATTCTGTTACAGAAGCGACCCCGAACCCGGCATAACGCGTATACGACGACGCTCACGGCTTGTGCGAGCGCGAGCGAACGAGAGAGAAAGAGTGAGTGATTGAGTCAGCGCCTCTATCCATCGTGTGCGACCGCACCATATCATTTCCATCGTAGTCGCTCCAAGCACGGTCGCGCTTCTCGCGACCTATTCCACATCCCGGTAATCGTCGATACAACCCAATTAACAACATTCAAAATCACCCAAATAACAAGACTAACGTCCATGTTTTTACCATCCACGTAAATAAAAATCCTAAACATCAAATGCCGATGATGAAGGATTCTGACAGGTGTCCCTGAGACTCTCAAAATCACTGAGGCATCTCCAAAAATACCTTCATAATCCTATCATTATTTCCGGCTTACATCACGTACATCACCCTTCAGGAGGCTACGGGAAACCCACATTAAAATCCTACGGCAGAATATTCGCCGTGCTACGTCGTTTTCCTCAGTAGACGAGGAAACACGAATAAAAGCATTCGCGGTAAAACGCGAAACGTTTCAATATATATATATATATAAACACACACATCTCTCTCTCTCTCTCTCTCTCTCTCTCTCTCTCTCTCTCTCTCTCTCTCTCTCTCTCTCTCTCTCTCTCTCTCTCTCTCTCTCTCTCTCTCTCTGTGTGTGTGTGTGTGTGTGTGTGTGTGTGTGTGTGTGTGTGTGCGCGCGCGCGCGTGTACGTGTGTGTGTGTGTGTGTATACACAAATACATTATTTTGCTTGAATATGGGTGTCGATAAATAATATTATAAATAGCGGTTCAGCGAGCCTCTCTTGAGGGCACGTGTCGACTCGCTGAAACAAATACATACATACCGAGAGCTCAAAACTTAAACTCGGCGCTACCTTGGCTACGACATACGTGTTAACTAGGCTAACCAAGGTAATCACTCATTACAAGCGTTTAGCATGAAACTTGTAGGACGAATGACAGAGCGTCTCTACCCCACCCCTCTCTCTTTCTCTCTCTCTCTCTCTCTCTCTCTCTCTCTCTCTCTCTCTCTCTCGCTCCACAGGATTAGCTCAGGTAACTCTCCGTTCCAGAGCACACACCCACACATATGTAAATGATTTTTACGGAGCAAGAAACGAGGAAGAGAGTGCAGATTTATTCGGCAAACAGTCGACTCGATCCCGCGAAGACCGTTCTCATTAGCGAGCGATCTGGAACTTTTTACAACTTTTCACATATGACAGCATTCTCTTTACATGGGAGGACCTTCTGCCTGGATTGACACGACTTTCGGTCGAGGGTAATAAGTCGTTTTTTTGTGACCGTCTCTTGGCCAAGTATTAATTCGCAAAATTGAAATTGGGGAATATTTTAAAGAATTTTGAAAAATTTACACGGCGGAGAATTTTTCTTGAATACTCAAACTCCATTGGAGTCTGAACCCAACTCCGGTAGAATTTTACCCGAGTACGTGAAAATCCGTTTCTGTAGAAAAATTGAACCAGAAACCTCGAAAATTGTCTAAGTTAAAATGCAAGAGGATTTTTTTTTTCGAAAATTGAAACTTTTTTGAAATCTAAACCGTTTCAGCAAATATACTAACTTTGTGTAAAATGTATTCATCATTGATATTATTTGTTATCGTGATTTGGAACATTCTGAACATAGTTACACTGACATCGCGAAAAAAAAACTTTTTTCATGTAAATAAAGCTTTATTTGTATATTATTTCAATTTGTTATTGAAGCTCTATCAAAGTATAAAAATATAACAAAATATACAAATATTAGCTACGAATATTTAATGTTAAATATTAAATACTAATAAATATTAGATTTAATTAATAACAATCAAATTAATATAAATATACTAAATATCAAGTATAAATATTAATAAATAAATTAGCTCTGTTTCCATAAAACAAAAATGTTATTTTTCGCATTTTTTATAAAAATACAATATAAATAAATAAACAAATATTTTTAATCCAGATTTTGATGAAAATGCATTCATGATGTACCGAAATTCATGTTCCAATACAATATATGTCACACAAGCTTTATTTCCGTAAAAAAAATTCGATACTTTGGATAAAATACGTACGAAAAGTTCGAAAATGTATAAGAATAATATTTCGAAAAAATCTGGAAAGAACATATTTTGTAAAGAATGTAAAATATAAAAAATATAAAGAATGTAAAATATAAATAATGTAAAAAATACGTGCACATACGTGAAGATTTTAATTATTTCCTATTAGAATTGGAGATTCTTGATCAAGGAACAGGCTGCGAAAAATGCGGCTACAGCACCGAAGACGTACAAGCTCAGTCCGCACGATCAAAACTCACAGCGCGTCTTTCCGCCTCATTTGCGATAATTCAATCACCGAAAAATGAAGACAGGCATAACTTGTATCGCGTCGTATTTTCGGGTCGCCAAGTTTTACGCCTTTTTTGTCGGATTGGCGGGCAATTCTCGTGAATGTGTATGTGTGTGTTCACGGTGGTGACAGACACGCAGAAAACGTGTACGACGTTCGACCGCATTCGCATATGGCCGCGGAAGGTCGAGTGACGCGGTCGCCCACCCAGTACCCCGGCTGCGCAAATATTGATCGAGGTGTCGGTGTGTCGAAAAATTCCACCGAATGGGAATAAAGTGGAGGCGTATGTGCGAGAAGAGCGCGCGCGCGAGAGAGAGAGAGAGAGAGAGAGAGAGGGTCAAAGGAGGGAGAGAGAGGGTTGGAGTTTCAGGAGAGTTTTGAAAGTCTTTCGCACCCCCGGATCGCGAAGTTTTCACCCTTGAAACGGGGGTTGCTTCGGAAAATATTCTACCCCGCGATTCGGGTACGCTTAATTTTCGACACTGTTTATTCACTCGCTTGACAATTCGTGACGAGGAGAGAGAGAGAGAGAGAGAGAGAGAGAGAGAGAAGGGTAGAGGATCGTTAAATTGTAGTCTCCAATTATGGCAAAACTATGGAATAAAAAGTATATGATAAAGTTATAAATGAATAAAAATTATACATAACTATAAAAAAAATATAATAAAAATATAAAATAAAAAATACGATATAAAACTATAAAATTAACAAAAAATAACGAAGTTATGAAACAGCGACACTGGTGGATGGGCGGTCGGGATTCGGCTGTGGCGGAACATCGAGTCAAGCAGTGCTGTCGATGGCCAATACTCGGAGCGGTGTCCGCTTAGCCGCGCACTGGCTGGTGCATCAATAACCAGTGAACCTAATTGTAAGGCAAATACTTGCGACATCACCGACAGAGATGAGCGCGCGGTGGGTGTGCGGGGTCGGCGGTCACTGAAGTTAAGCAACATTGGAGGCTACCAATACTTGGAGCGGTGACCGCTTGCCCGTGCACTGATTCGCGCATCAACCTCTGAGTGAGAGGCAATTCGTCTGAGTTTCTGATGGTGGTAGTACAACTGAAACTCAGCCAAATATAGCCGCCTGTATCGGCCCAGGTTTTCCGCAGTTTCCCTGGGCCCTCGTGCAAATGTGATACAGTAGTGCATTAGGAAAGAGAGTGGCTGTGGTCAACACTCTGGGGGGGGGGGGGGGGGGGGGCTCTGGAAGGAAGGAATGGAAGGAATAAAGGATGGAATGGTAAAAGGGAAAGGACCCCGTACTCTGAGGAATATACTTCGGATATCTTCATCTAGATATTTCATTTAAAGTCTGTGCACCCGAGAACCAGAAAAAAAATGTCCCCGTACCCTCGGAAAATGCGGTATGGTGTAGCTTAAGACGGCGTAAACGCAACGGAAGCTAGGTTAGATGAGCGAAGTGCGGGTAGGGGGTGATAGGAAAGCGTTCAATTGGGAAGGGTCATACGTAACAGCCCTCAATTGTATACGTTGGAACTCAAAAGAACTAACTATAAAGTTATAAAGCATAAAAATATATGTAAAATAATTTTGTTTACATAATTACAGAAAAAAACTATATTATAAATTTATAAAATTTATATTGATAGAAATAAAATCGATACTCAATTATCAAAGAAATGTTAAATTTCCACAGCCCCTTCCGAATGACAGCTCAACGATTTCAATCTCAGCCAAACACTACGAATTAATATCGTCTCGTGTGCCCTGCCTCCGTTTAACAGGCGATCAAAATCGTTCCGGAAATTCGCCATGACTTATTTTCTCGCCCAGACTCAAAGCCTCCCCTTTCCCTGATGATAGAGATCGGTTCGCTCCCGATCATTTTTCACGATATTCAAGTACCCTCACTACCAGAACGAGGGAGAGAGAAAGAAAAGGGTCAGGCAGGGGAGGGTGGTATGTACAAGGGGGTGGAATATTGCGGGAGGGTTGCGAGCGTTTACACGGCACCCAGCTGTGCCCTCGTGTAAGGACCCCAACTTCGACCGGGAGCAAGAAACCACGTTTTGTTGGGCATCGTGTGGCCCTTCCCTGGGCCGCGCATACGTCATGTATACCACACGGGGGTGGTTTAACGCGTGCTTACCCCTCGCTGAGCGCTTGCCACCTGTTCGGCTCGACCGATCACGAGTACTTAAGGTTCATATATATGTATATTGTATCATAGAGCTCCACGGTTCATCTACAATACCCGGCAATGCTCCAACCGTAATAATAACAACACCACCAATAATAACGATGACAATAATATAATACGCACCGTAAGGCACTTTATCGTTCAATTATGGGCGCGACGGTCACAGGGCAACCGCAACAACGATATCCAAAGCCGATAAGATTTACTCAATAAGTCCATTATGATAGGCATCCATCCCTTGACATGGTCCATCCTCTTGGTTGGATGATTGATAATATTCAGTGATAGTTTAGTGATTGGAAAGGTGAGAAAAAAATGTGATGTGAAAAGACAAGTGAGTATGTACTGGGTCACTGCATATGAAACCGCCCATTTTTTTGAGGGGCCGAAAAGCCAGCAGTTGGGTGGCAAATCGACGTACTGGTTATTCAAAGGGTTGCCCCTCGGATGAGACAACCCAGGCTCATCATCCGGCGAGTGATCGCTTTCCACGGAGAAAGAATTCGGGTTCATTGGTGGTGATCCAGTCTTCTAGTTATTTTTTGAATCCTTCATACGTGGTAAAGTGCTGACTCGTAAGCGCTCATTCCATCGACCGGAAGAAATTATAGTCAGAGGCAGAGATATCTGGGGAACACGGCGGGTGTGGTACGATTTCCCAGTTTACTCTTTTCCAGTGTCTTCTCAATCGGTTGAGAAACATGCGGCCTGGCGTGTCGTATTGCAAAATCAACTTGTCATGGCGATTCTCCCATTCTGGACTCTTCTCGTGCAGAGCTTGCCTAAAATGCATAAGTTGCAGTCGATAATGATCCTCAGTGATGCTTCCAGTAGCTCGTAATATATGACAACCCCATTTTGGGTGGTTCTCCACGATTCTTGTTGTCCATAGAGGAATCACCATTTTGGAAGCAGCAAATGCATTCCCCGACTGTAATTTTCGTTACCTCGTACAGATATGTGTTGCGGTGTCCCCAGATCCTATCACATCCCAATAGGTATTCGATAGAGACGCCGCACGTACGGAGTCCACATTGGAATCCAATTGGATTCCGCGCTATTTCCCGATTGACGTCAGTCGAGAATTTTTTTGAAATTCTTAACCGGAATTTGTTGCATCTCCCGACAAAATATCATTTCGTGATCCCTTGCACAAATTTTGTCGGGGAGTCCCAAGATGTACTTTTAGATCTCTATAGGGATTCGTTAGGGACATTGCTGATAGGGAGCTCTCATTGGAATTTAATAGGATTTTCCACTGTTCTTCGATAGACGCCGTTTCAGAATTCTTACCACGTTTGAATAGAAAATATGTAAAAAGTTACGAGAAAAAGATCGGCAGGTTGAAACCAAACTTGCACGCTTCGTGTGCGTGTACGTGTGTGGTGATATGATATGATGCTAAAATGCAGTAAAATAAATAACAAACGATAATTGCAGTGAAATTTCCACGATGTAGTTCGAATTGGTTTTTAAAATATACTTTTTAAGCGATTTACATTTTTTTTAAATTTTATACTGAAGTTTGCATCGTCGAAGAGCATCGAAAAGTCTTCTTCATATTTTTACTTTCTCATTTTCATCAATCAGCCAAATCTATGTGTGCGGATTTAGATAATAGATTTCTGTGTAAGCAGTTTAGAAAAATCTTGAAGAATTTCCATAGTTAAGATATGGCAAAAGAAATTTCAGCAATTGAAAAGGAATATAATTTTCTTTGCGTTCCAACGATGAAAACTTCGATTACATTTAAAAATTAGATTTCTACTTTTTTGAGATCCACTCAGTTTGTGTATCTCTACATTTTGTTAAGAAAATTCAGTGTACAGAATGGGACGGGCTCAAACAAGAATTGTATCGGATTCTGTTCGATAATGTGGGAATCCTTTAGGATTCAAATTGGATTCGGACATTGGATTTTATGGGGAATCCCTATTGGAATCCAATGTACGAGCGTGACATTTTAGTGTAGAGATCCAATGCGATGACCCATTGGATCCCTATCAGGAAGTGTGGACAAGTATGGGTATCCAATTGGATCCCTACAACAACTTCTGCACGGGATGGGGCAGTCAGTCGAGTTTGGAACTGCGCAAGGATTGAGCATTTTGTATCAATTTATACAGGGCAATGAAAACGTAGGGCATACGTTTTGCAACCGCACAGCCATGTCCCGAGTAGGAATTGTACTAGCCTGGCTGAGTTACGACCGACTAACTGGCTCGCCCAATTGAGCTCATACGAACTGACCAATGGTTGGCTCACTATGACCTAGTGAATGTTTTGTTATCCAGCCCTTGTCTAGTCACTGTCCAGCCGATCTTGATCACAAATGACAAATTGAGGTTATGTGACGACATATAGTTCCATCGAGTGAATGACTCATGGCTGGCTAGCTAACGTGAGATTTAGATGGCTTTGCAAAAGAAAAAAAATCCTCAAGTGGGATTTTTGACGCCATGACCTAGCCAACACTAGCTACCTGCGGTTATGCAACCCTTGGCTAGTCACTGCCCAGCCGATCTTGGTCACAAATTACAAAGTGTGGTTATGTGACTACATGTAGTGCCATCGAGCGATTGGCTCATGGCTGGCTAAGCAACTTGGTTACAGATGGCGTTGCGAATGCAAAGATTCTCAAGTAGGTATCTCGCCATGACCTAGCCACCCAACTGCGGCTGTGCACGCCTTGGCTAGTCATTGCCCAGTCGATCTTGGTCACAATCCGAGTCGAAATTTAGACCCTCCTTTAAACCTCCTTTCGATCCCAACTTGTCATTCAATGGAGGTTCAAGAGGTTCAACTGGAAATCTCAAAAACATGTATATCAGAACCTACTGAACCTCCAAAAGTGGCAGAAATTGGACTTTTTCACTCAAAGGAGGTTTAGTAGGTTCATCTGAACCTCCTTTAAACCCTAGTGAGCCTGATTTAATGCTTACGCAAACCTACAGACCCTCTTTTAAACCTCCTTTCGCCCTACTAACTCTCCTTTGACTCCTTTCACCGGTGGCTCGCAGAGCCTCCTAGGCCTCCTTTAAACCTCTTCTGACCCTACTAACCCTCCTTTAAGCCTACTTCAATATGCTGCCCTCCGCTCCCCCCCCCCTTCTCTCCCATCCGCAGTTCACTGATATTCCAAAGAAGGGATAATTATAATTAAAAAATATTTTCAGATAAACTATATATCATTTATTTATGATAATGAAATAAACTTGAAAACACACAAACAAATGTAGTACCAGCGTACTTTACTGGACTACTAACGTATACTATATTTGTACTATACTATAGTGCATATATAGTATACCTTTAATATAACGTTTTTTTAAGTTACACGAAATAATTTATAGTTGTGACAATGTATGTATATGTTTCGAATTAATAAATCAATCTTATAATAAATAATCAAACATCATATTTTTAATTCACACATATAATTTATTTTTCAGATATAGCCTACAGAACCTCCTTTGGATCCAATCTTTCATTTTCCTTCTGTTTTGGATTCAAAGGAGGTTGTGTAGCTTCACGAAGCCGAGCCCATAGGCCTAAAGGAGGCTCAGGAGGTTGAATAGAAGGTTCAGTAGGGCTAAAGGAGGGTCGCCGACGGTGCAAATTTCTCCATATAGGTTCAAGGGGAGTCAAAGGAGGGCGGCGGTCTGTGCGTTACAAAGGAAATAGGTTCTCGAGCATTCAAAGGAGGGTCTAAATTTCGACTCGGGAAATGACAAAGTGTGGTTATGTAACTACGTGTAGTTCCATCGAGCGATTGGCTCATGGTTGGTTAACAAACTTGAGTTACAGATGACGTTGCGAATGAATAAAATCCTGAAGTCGGTATCTCGCGATGAACTAGCCAATACTTCCCAACTGCGGCCGCACTGGCCGGAATAAATGATCGGACAAATACAATTAAAGGTTATGCAGTAAAGTGCACATTTTTACGATCCATTATACACTATTATTTTAGTTGGGAAATTGACAAAATTTTCCACATATGCACATCTTGACTAAGGTATTCGGCCCAGTGGCCGTCAGCGTCCTAGTGATCGTCATGTCCGCGCATTAAATAAGTATTTTAAGATTAAAATCAGTCCTTCGTGCAGATCTGTGGTATATTAGCTTCCAGGAGGTATGTACTATGTTGTATTACATTTTCACACCCGTATGTATATGTATAAAAGAATAATCAAATTAAATATATTCCGCTACGACGTCTAGCTGTCATTTCGGCCGAATCCTTCATTAGGAGGTTAACGTGAACCATGTCACATTTCGGATGATTTGAGAATGCCTATGGACTTGTATGAAGTAAGGTTTCGTTCACGTGATTAACAAGGATTTTAGTTTTGCGTTCAGCATAGAAAATTATAGTTTTATGTTAATTTCAACGAATTTTCATATATGACGATTACCGGTTCAGCAATATAAACACTCTGCCGATTAATCGCCACGGCTGTCGATAACTGGGACAATGTTAGCAAAAAAAGAGTCTTATGAATCGAATATTAGTTTATAGAAAATCACAAAGAAATATTGGGTCCGTAATTAGCATTGTCTGAAGGATCCACGGACCAGTAATCGTCATACACATATTCGCTATAGTAAAAAGACATACATATAATTAAATGTTGTCGATTACTGGGTCGTGACCATGTCGATAACTGGGGATGTGTTGAACACAGGTGAACAGCACTCGATCGAAATAATATTAAAAGTTATTTTATGAAAAAATAGTTGTTTATAATGACTACAAATAAATAAAAATTCTAATTTTGACGTAATAGACAATAATTTGTTTTATTTTTTAAATTAATAAAGTTCCATGGAAGAGAAATTTGTCTTTCAAACTCTTTATCAAATGTTTTAATAAAAATCATAAAGTTTGTGACAGAGTGCGTATTCTGCCGTTCTATATGCAGACATAATCGAGTCAACAAAGTCCTACGAACCTTTGCATAATTAGTGAAGGCCTTATATACCTTTGGATGGTCGGAAAACAAGGCATTTTAGGATTTTTAAAAAAATACTTCTAAAGCAATGAAAACGAGGTTTAGAGGGTTCGTTTCACATATCTGTGACCTCCAACGAGCAGACTCGTTCCATTCGCACATGTGCACTCAGAAGAATTTTCTTTTTCCCGTAATCTACATGAGTTTTGCTACCGAAGTACACACGATTATTGTAAAATATTTATTTTTGTACATCTAGCCGGATTTTTAAGAAAGTCGCATTTTCGACTGCAACAACGGCCTTTGTTCGGTTCCAAAAATCGCAATTGTTAAACGATAGTAAAAATCGTGTGTACTTCGCTTCAAAATGTATCTAAGAAGTTATAATCGAAATTTCAAGTCAATCGGTCAAAAAATGCAGGACCCACGAGTCCGCCCGATTTTGAAAACATTTCTTCGTGAAAAACGCGTTTAAAGTTTTAAAACCATTTTTCTACATGTATTAAGCAAAATGTCCCCCTAAAATAACTTTTGCATATTATTTTCGACATGTTTATACATAATTGAAATCAATAAAGAAAACTTTTTTTTTCAAAGGTGTCTAAGGCCTCAAAGCAGTTTGAACGCATGAGACGATTAGTGGGACGTTGCCATGGCGATTACCAGACCAAGTGTCATGGTGGCATGACGATGACTCGTACAATAGCCTCTTATAACCTTTACGAAATATTTTCTCGTTATCTGTACCAGGCACGGGAATTTCACAACGACCCTCTTCTTCGTAATAAAAAACTGATTAAGAACGACTTAAAATAACTTTTGCTCACTTTCCTAGTTGAGCTATATAAATTCGCAAAGTCAAGCGATCTGCTTAAGGTGACAATTACTGGCCCATTTACCTTACTAGGTTTTCATTCGCGAGCATATAGGGTATCTTTTTTCAAGAAAAACGCTTCTTTTTTAAATGTCCACGTTCGGGCAATTACATTTTTCTTCTCACTTTGTTTTGCTGTATAGTAAACACGAATAATTCATTGGTAAATAGATTATGCTGTTCAATAATTTTCATTTATTAAATGAAAGTATGACTGTTATTTATTTTAACTTATTTTGTGGGTTGGTTTTTTTCTATTCTTCCTTAGCATTTTTGTACTCACTGGATGTCAATTATTGAAAAAAGTAGAAAAAAAAACATTTCGGTGTGTGTTCCGAAATCACTAGGCCATGGTGTACTCAGTGACGGAATTTACACGTGAAGCTCTCGGCTAATTTTTGTTGTACGACATTTAAAAAAACCGTTTTGCTCGGAAAGAGACACCCTATATGCTCTCGAATGGAAAACTAGTAGTTAAGATACATCCGGTATACGGGCTAGACTGTGGCAGCCTCAACAAGGGAATACTATGGCAGCCTCAACAAGGCAAGACTATGACAGTCCCAACAGGGCTTGCTTCATCAGGCATGCATCAAGCTGTGGTCCAGATACCGTAGAAAAGGTATGCCCGATAGGTGCTGGATGTCCACCGGATCAGTAGAACCGTGGGACGGGGATAAAAAGGTAACTTCATCATGCCGCAGTCAAGTAGCCTTCGTGCTCTTATACGGCAGTTCTATTGATCCGGGGTACATCCGGCACAGATCAGGCATGCCTGACTGCGGTATTCCGGACTGCAGCTTGATAGGAGTCTGATCTTTGCACGTTGTACTCGATGGAGCATCTTCGGGATATAATTCCTCTAGCGAACGATGCGATTGCGGGGCTGATTGCTATGCCAGGAGATAATGGAGCATAACTTCCGGTGAGTGTGACTTAGGCCAATAGGGCCTAAAGCGAACACCCAGCCTAAAGCGGGTATCCTCCATACGACTAAAGTTTTAAAATTTACCGCGGATTCTCGAAACGAGGACGTTGCTCCCATCCCGCCTGACCTGCCGCAGTCGTGAAGCTCAACTGCGGACGACCGCGCGGCCGGTGGGGCAAAAACACAAAATTCCACGGGTTTTGAAACAAAAAGCAAAGTATGTTCATCGTGTTTTGTCTATTTGTGAGTAAAATAGATCAATCGATAAAATAGATCATACTTGATCATAGATAAAATAGATCAAGTAAAATATGTGACTATTGTTTTATGCCTATTTCACTTTGTTTTATTCACATTTGCTTGAATGTATTCCAATCATTTTTTGGTCAGGTTTAATGAAAACGTCAAGTGGCGCAAAAGGGCAAAGCGAGCACGTGCCCGCTATGCCCAATATAAAAGATGGCTATGGGAAATGAAGGTGAAACTTTATCGAAATAATTTCCCAATTTTTAAATATTTATTGTAGGAAATCGAGCGCGTGCGCGCTATGCTCCAATGACAGTCGACAATGTGAAATTAATATGATAATAGAAAATAGAAGATAGAAGATAGAAGACTATGTGACTTTATTTGAATAATTTTCCGATCTATTTACCTATGTAGGAACTCACTAAAACGCTATTATTATATTGCAACTATGTGTTTTTTTACATGTTTGAAAGTGGTATTGTTACCTTCTTATAACAATATTGTAGGAACCGAAAAAATGAGGATCGAGTGGCATTTTGAGTGTGTAAAAGAGTCTCTGCGAGAGCGCGAGCGAGAGTGCCCGGCATTGCCCGGCAACGCCCGTTTTTTCGGTAACAAGCAGGTCTGTGACGAATGGCCAAAGGGATCAGTCGAGTGTACGAATAGCTCAAGACGTTTCATGATTTATTTCTTTCAATTATTAAGGGTAATAAAGTTATTTTGTTTTCCTTTTCTACTTATTGGTCCTGAGTTTGTCATTGCCCTCGCGTCCGTTCCACCACCATCAGGAACGAACACAAATATCCCATAAATTTGGGGGCTCGTCCGGGATAACGCGAGAATGTATGGCGACAGTCTAGAAAAGTGCGAAAGAAGAAAGACGGAAGACAGAATAAAGACGAACGACGAAGAAAGACGAAAGACGAAATAAAGACGAACGACGAAGGAAGGCGAAAGGCGAAAGACGAAAGACGAATTAAAGACGAACGACGAAAAAAGGAAAAAAGACGAAGAGCCGAACGTATTGAAACGCGCTAGCAACCGCGTATCTAAGCGCGCTCAGTGAAAACACGAAAAGTGCTACGAGTGAGAAAGAGAGAGAGACACTAACACCAAAATGTTAGACCCGAAGAAGTGTACGATAAAAGCGTTGAAAGAAACGCTAGCGTCCCTGAATCTATCGACAGTTGGCAATAAAGCCGAGTTGTTATTACGTTTGACGCAAGCCGAGGGTTTCGACATGTCGACTCTGGAAGCAGCGGGAGAGCATCCCGAAACAAGCCAAGACGAAAACGACGACGAAGGAGCGGCATCAACGCTATACATGTTGGAGCTGTACAAGAAAGAAAAAGAACTTGCTGAACGCGAAGTCGCGTTGCTACGACGAGAGCTCGAGATGGTGCAGATGAGGCAGGTGGACAACGAGGCTCGAGGCACGACGAGCGAGCTACAAAGGCCCGCGGTGATCTCTAGCAGAACGCCTGTCCAAAACGATCAAAGCCCAATGCGCGTGAGTCTATCGATGCTCGCAGATTTGGTGAGTTTCTTCGACGGAAACACCGAGACGTACGAGAGATGGGAGAGGCAAGTGCTTTTCCTGAAAGAGTCCTATCGACTAGAAGAGGAGGCGACGAAAGTGTTAATCGGTATGAGGCTGAAAGAGAGGGCGTTAGAATGGTTTCATTCTAAGCCCGAACACATCCAGATGACGACAGGCGAACTGTTGCATGAGTTGCGTGGAATGTTTTTCCAACGCTCAAACAGAATCGCTTCGAGACGACGTTTCGAGGAGCGTACGTGGAAGAAGACAGAGACCTTCAATGATTACGCACACGAGAAAATGATCTTGGCGAACAAGCTGGGGTTGTCCGAAGAAGAGATATTGCAGTACATCGTTGACGGTATTCCCGATTCCAACCTGCGCGACGCCGCGCGCATCCACGGATTTACAACGAAAGCAGAGCTTCTCCAGGCGTTTGAAGAGATTTCGTTGCGCGATCGCAGCGACACGATGAGAAGTGCGACGAAAACATCGACGAAAAGTGAATCGAACCGATCGAGCGAAACACGCGAAACAGTGCCGAGTGCGAATAAAAAAGATCGAGCTGTTGTACAGCGCTGTTTTAATTGTGGTGCGCGCGATCACGTAAGCCCAAAGTGTCCGTCGAAAGGGTTAGGTCGAAAGTGTTTCAAGTGCGAAAAGTTTGGACATATCGCGGCGGAATGTCCCAGCGCGAGTGAGACGAAGAAAACGTGTGTATTGGCGGACACGTCGGCCAAAACCCATAAGCAAGCGAAGCGCGTTGTGTTG
Organism: Ophion obscuratus; assembly: GCA_964007375.1. Lineage (NCBI taxonomy): Eukaryota > Metazoa > Arthropoda > Insecta > Hymenoptera > Ichneumonidae > Ophion > Ophion obscuratus. Next base: position 72,307,292 of record OZ023312.1, read on the forward strand.
AACGGAATGATTGTAGATGCGATTATCGATACAGCGAGCGACATCACGATTATCCGAGAGGATCAGTACGCCGAACTGGGAAAACCGAAACTCGTAGGCGAGCCGACGCCATTCCGTGGCGTTGGGAAAGAAGTAAACAAGACGGTCGGGTTCTTTGACGCGACAATGGCAGTAGACGATCACGAATTCGAGGTTCGGTTGTACGTGGTCAAGAAAGAGTTGTTAGACTACAAACTCCTGATTGGCACTGACTTTCTTGACGGCGTTAAGCTTTTCCGATCTCGCGGAATTTGTAAGATTGAGCCGCTAAACGATGCGAATGACGAGAGTGCAAGTGTGCTCGAAATTTTGCGAATTCAAGCGATCGAATCGAGCGAGAGCGAAACAGCTGATTTGTCAAATGTGTGTGAGCGCGAAAATCGGGATAAGATTGGGAATGTCATTAAAGAGTACAAGCCGGAAAGACGTCGCGAAGTGGGAGTCAGCATGACGATTGTTTTAAAAGACGATATACCGATATATCAGCGAGCGCGTAGGCTAGGCGAAGCGGAAAAGCGCGAAGTAAACGAACTGATACAAGAGTGGATGACGGACGGGATAGTTCGCGAATCGAATTCCGACTACGCCAGTCCGATCGTAGTAGTCAAGAAGAAAGATGGTTCGAGTCGTTTATGCGTTGACTATCGGTTGTTAAATCAAAAGATAATTAAAGATCGCTACCCTCTCCCGCTCATCGAAGATCAGCTTGATCAGCTGCAAGGCGCGAAAGTATTCACGACGCTAGATTTACGGAATGGATTTTTCCACGTTCAAGTCGAAGAGTCGAGCAGGAAGTACACGTCGTTCATTGTCCCCGATGGATAATATGAGTTTTGTAGAGTACCGTTTGGACTCTGCAATTCACCCGCGGTCTTTCAAAAATTTATTAATACTGTTTTCCGAGAATTAATTAAAGAGCGCGTGGTATTAACGTATATGGACGACTTGATAGTTCCTTCGAAAGACGATGCGAGTGGAATCGGGAATCTCAAACGCGTGTTCCGAGTTGCGAGCGAAGCGGGTCTGATTTTCAAATGGTCGAAATGCAATTTTCTGCAGCGCGAAGTAGAATTCTTGGGTCACGTGATTGGCCACGGACAAGTACGACCGTCAGAGAGAAAAACAGAAGCCGTTCGTAAATTTCCGGAGTTAACAAGCGTCAAACAGGTTCAAGCCTTTTTGGGGCTCACGGGTTATTTTCGAAAATTTATTCCCAGATATTCTTTGATAGCTCGTCCGCTGACGAATCTTTTGAGAGCCGGTACGGAATTCCGTTTTGAAAACGACGAAAGAAGTGCTTTTGAAAATCTAAAAATTGCGTTAACGACTCGCCCAGTTTTAAATTTGTACAACGTGAATGCGCAAACCGAATTGCATACAGATGCGTCGAAACACGGCTACGGCGCGGTATTAATTCAAAAGAACGCCGACGACGTTATGTGGCATCCGATATATTTCGCGAGCGGTAAGACGAGCGCAGCAGAGGAAAAGTACATTAGTTACGAACTGGAAGTATTGGCGATCGTGAAATCTCTGAAAAAGTTTCGAGTTTATCTGTTAGGGATAGAGTTCAAGATTGTCACGGATTGTCGCGCGTTCGCTCTCACAATGAGAAAGAAAGACATTTGTTTGCGTATCGCGCGGTGGGCTTTCTATTTAGAGGACTTTAACTATAAAATCGAGCACCGCCCAGGACGAAACATGGCGCACGTCGACGCGTTGAGTAGGAACCCGTTGCCTACTTGCTTGTTGATCGACGAACGTGAAGGCGGTCTCGCAGCGAGACTGAAGAAAGCACAGCGCGAAGACAAAGCGCTGAAAAAGATTATCGAAGACGTCGAGAACGGAGCGAAGACAGGATACGTCATACGCGGAGAAGTTCTCTTCAAAGAGGTCGACGACGATATACGTTTGATGGTTCCTCGATCATTGTGTTCGACTATCATCAAACGCGCACACGAAAAAGGACACTTTTCGGTAGCCAAGACGGAAGCGATTTTGACGAAAGACTATTGGATTCAAGGGTTACGCGATAAAATAGAAAAAATAATACGGAATTGCGTCGATTGTATCGTAGCAGAGCGCAAGCAGGGGAAACAAGAGGGTTTCCTTAATGCCATCGCGAAAGGGATCACGCCGTTGGACACGTTCCACATCGACCACCTAGGTCCTCTGCCGTCTACGAAGAAGAGCTACAGACACATTTTGGTTGTCATTGATGCGTTCACGAAGTTCACGTGGCTTTACGCTACGAGATCCACGACAACACAAGAAGTCATTGATCGTCTCAGCAAGCAAGCGGTAGTTTTCGGCAATCCTCGTCGAATAATATCCGACCGTGGTAGTACCTTTACCGCGAAAGAGTTCGTAGATTACTGCGCGAAAGAAGAGATCGAACACGTTTTAACGACGACAGGAATTCCACGAGCTAATGGTCAGGTTGAGCGAGTTAATCGAACGTTAATTCCTCTGATCTCCAAGCTGACAGCGCCGAAAGTAGGAGAATGGTTCAAATATCTAAGTCTCGCGCAGCAGTATTTGAATTCATCTTTCCATCGCAGCATCGGATCCACGCCTTTCCAGGTGATGTTCGGAGTGTGTCCGCGTTTACGAGAAGATGTTTCACTTCGAGAAATGGTAGAAGAAGAATTCATAACGTCATTCGAAGAAGAGCGCGACGAGATACGACATCGAGCAAAAGAACGAGTGCAACAGATCCAAGAAGAAAATAAAAAGAGCTACAACAAAAAACGAAAAAAGGCGAGAGCATACAAAGAGGGAGAATTGGTTGCTATCAAGAGGACACAGCAGGGCCCAGGGCTGAAATTTGCGTCGAAATTTCTCGGTCCATACGAGGTTAGTCGCGTGTTGCGTAACGATCGGTATCTCGTTCAAAAGGTTGGCGAACACGAGGGCCCGAAACAAACTTCGACAGCAGCCGATCACATGAAGCCATGGGTTGACTATGCAGACTCGGAAGACGACACAGGCGACATTGAAGAGCCACATCCGAGGACGGATGGAGAATTTCAGGACGGCCGAGTGTAGGAACCGAAAAAATGAGGATCGAGTGGCATTTTGAGTGTGTAAAAGAGTCTCTGCGAGAGCGCGAGCGAGAGTGCCCGGCATTGCCCGGCAACGCCCGTTTTTTCGGTAACAAGCAGGTCTGTGACGAATGGCCAAAGGGATCAGTCGAGTGTACGAATAGCTCAAGACGTTTCATGATTTATTTCTTTCAATTATTAAGGGTAATAAAGTTATTTTGTTTTCCTTTTCTACTTATTGGTCCTGAGTTTGTCATTGCCCTCGCGTCCGTTCCACCACCATCAGGAACGAACACAAATATCCCATAATATCCACTATTATTTTCAGATGGTAAATAAATATAAAAGAACGACCCAACAAGCTTATTGGGATAACGGCCTTGAGAAGAATTTGAAATCTAAGGAAAAGCCAAAAAGATCAAAAAATAATTAAACTACAGACAAGGAAATGACGTGTTCATTATATGCAATGAACCATATATAGTTCTTCCCACCGAAGACTGAATTCAATACAATTACTGCCAAATGTGGGCTTATGATGCATGTAGTGCTTACCCTGGTGTTGGATCATTTTACTGTGATGATTACCAAGAAAATAAAGTTTACCGACTATTAAGAAGACGCGTTAAGTTTATGTTCTTTTATGATAATAATAATCATTTGTCTGCAATAAAATATGTGGGCACATTCATAGTTTTTTCCCCCTATGATTCCCTATTTTCTTCGTATTTATGCCTCATCTCAGGAAAAAAATACAGGGCGCTTTACCCTCTACGTGCCCGCTTTGCCCATGAGGGTTTCGCCGATCGAACGGTAACGGCCAATACTCGAACCAATTTTGGCGGAACGATAATCGATTACCCTATGGTACGCTAATTCTCGGCTGAGTATTGACTAGCCAACATTGGTTTGCCGATACGAGGCCGATGTTTGTCGAAGTATAGACTCGCCAATCAATTTTTTGCCGATACGAGCCCAATGTTCGGTCAAATATAGACTCGCTAATCATTGGCTTATCGATACGAGGCCGATGTTTGGCGAAGTATAGACTCGCCAATCATTGGTTTGCCGATACGAGGCCAATGTTCGGTCGAGTATTTACTCGCCGATCATCTGTAGACTAATATCATTCCATAATATTCGCCTAATGTAGCGTTGTGAATTTAAAAAATTATATTTTCGGTTTATTAGCATACGAATCTTGCAATACGATATTAAAATTTGATAAGTAGATATAATATTTATGTAAAATATTATTGTGCGCGAACTTTTCATGCAGCTGAAAGATGAACTTTCGCGCGCAAACAACGAAACGAAATGCTTACGCAGCACGTATTCAGTCTCCTTATAGATTCAGAAATAGCAATAATTGTTACATGTAGCAAAAATCAAAATCAATAGCACATCGATGGTTCGATGTCTTGACAATAGGCTTCGTCCATATACTCGTTCAAACGCGCAGTCGAGGACACACACACACACACACACACACACATGCGTGCGTGCGTGTGTGCGTGCGTGCGTGCGTGTGTGCGTGTGTGCGTGCGTGCGTGCGTGCGTGCGTACGTGCGTGTGTGTGTGCGTGCGTGCGTGCGTGCGTGTGTGTGTGTGTGTGTGTGTGTGTGTGTGTGTGTGTGTGTGTGTGTGTGTGTGTGTGTGTGTGTGTGTGTAACATCTATAGCATGTTAGCCGATAAAACTCTCTAATTATCACAATTATATTAATTAATTGATATAGTTAATGTGATACAACAAATAATTATAGGAATTTATTTCTTATGCCTCTTATGCCAAATAGCATAGGGGCAGCGTGCGTAGCAATGAGTAGGTAGGTTCTAATTCCTATATAGGTGAAATATTTTCTTCGAAAAAATCATTTCAAGAGGCCACGTAAAGACGAATTACAATACAAAAAAAAAAATTTTTTTTGGCAGTGTTGGACCAATTTTGGTTATCTATATCGGGCCACAATTATCCGCCAAGATTCGGTCGATAATCGGGCCAAGCTCGAGTTCCAGCAATTATGGCAATCTTGACGGGGACTCATTGTTGGCTGATTCTCGAACGAGCTCATACTCGATGACCGGCCGATTCTCATAAACCATTTTAGGGCCAATATTGATTGCGAATATCGAGCCACACTTATCACTCGAGGCTGGGTTGACGATCCGGCCAAGCTCGAATATCAATGTTGGAAAGCTCGGCGTCGAGCTTCAGTCAATCATTGGCCACTACCGATCACCCTACATGGGAGGCTACCCCTCCTAGGCAAAACGGGCATTTCTTAATGTTTTTAAATTGGTTTCGTTATTTGTATTTTGAAGATTTACTGGAAATGTATGAATGTACTATTAAAATACGATAAATTTGGCA
>OZ023312.1:72317746-72365246 GCA_964007375.1 Ophion obscuratus
CGTTTTTTTGCCTACCTCAATTTTTCCTACCTCAATTTTTTGCCTACCTCAATTTTTTGCTCAGATATCCGACTTCGAATGAAAAAAGATCCTTTTGTCTTTGATCACCGATATTTCAGCAACCAATGATTTCCCAGGGAATTAAAGGGCAGCTTTGGAAACTTAAATAACATTTCTACAAGTCCGTTTCGTTGATTTTTCAGAAAAAATAATTTTTTCAACCTCAACATTTATTTGAAAGAAGTACAAAAAATTACTTTTTATGGTTTTTCGATAAATCTACCAATACTTTACAAATATTGATAGAAAGACTAATATTGCCAGCTTTTTTTCAGATTAATGTACCCCCAATAGCCCTGTAAATTTTCAAATTGATCCATCGAACCGTTTTTCCGGACTGATTGATCATAGTTTAAAAGAACAATTAACGGAACAAATATATTGTTTCTAACCATCGTGTTACCATCATCAAAATAGAAAGACTAATTTTCTTCGACTTTTTAAACATCTTTGCACTAGTTTTTTGCGTTTTTCTCATTTTTTACACTACACGGAGAGAATTAAATGTTAAAAATGACCGTGCAGTAACGGTAACCAGATGACAACCCTGAAACTTCGCTTATTATTGCTGGGTAGAACACAAATTTTCACGAAAATAAAATAAAATTTCTTCTTCAGATAGAACATTTTACCAGATTTTCTAGTAAATTTTGATGTGTAACAAAACACGCAAAACTTAAATTTAAAAAATATATAATATCAGCGAAATTTTACTGTGCATGTTATTATTTTATGCCTTTCAAAAATGTCTATAAAAAAGTATCGTCTTTATAACAGTTATTTTAAGACTTATTATAAAATTTAATGAATGTTATAGGAAAATGTATTGTGCTTTCGGTAAAAATTATCGTGCGCGCTTCGTTAAAATTATCATGCGGTACGGTACGGAAATTTTGAGGCACTGCATGGTAAAAGTTCCCCTCATACTTTTCACTTCAGAATAGTATGGTGGTGGGGCTAAGTAGGGGTGCGCGGTCTCGTTCCAGTGGTCTATCTATTTCTTCTATGGCGCGATGGAAGTTCCCAAAAAAAATTCGTCTAAACTGCGTACATCAACGGCTTATGAAATCTTTAAGAGTGAATACGATTTTACGATTTTAAATTATGACAAAATAATATGTGCGCAAATTAGTCATATCACTCGAGCTTACGACGGTACGAAATGTATTGTAAAAAAATGGTAGTATTAAATGAAAAATAAATTCTAATAATGAAATTTCTCTCTTTGTCCGTTTGTTGAGTATACCAATTTATATGAAAGAAACAAAATTTCCGAACAAAAAACAAACAGGTTGGTTATTATTATGATTATTATCGCACCAGTCTTTGAAGAAAAAATACATTTTATTAAAGAACCGGTGCGATGGTCGAGTGGTTAGCGTGCCGCTGTCGGATTGCAGCGACATGGAAGAGGACGAGGCTACAAACGGCGAGCCAACTCAACAGCAAGAAAACACTCCAAGGCGTTTCAAACCTCCCCCGATATTTATGACAAAATCAAACATGACAGACATCATCTCCATCATGACTGAGCTAGCAATCACAAAAAAAGACATAACAATTCACGAATCAAAGACGAACGATACAACATCGCACACAATATACACCCAAACGGCAAGCCACTTCCAAAAAATAAAAGACGCTATAACTGCAAAAAAACTGGAATTCTACACATTTACGCTGAAAGACGAAAAACCCAAATCATTCCTGATTTAAGGAATCCGAGGATGCTTCTCCACCGAAGACATAAAAAACGAAATTTCCGAACTAGCGCTTCCCAACGTCGAATTGATTAGCGTAACGAAGTTCCACTTCGACAAAAATAACATGGAAAGGTACCACCACCTCGTCCAGCTAACCAGCCGCAGCACTACAACCGACCTACTAAAAATCAAGTCGCTAGCTTACCAGCGCATCAGATGGGAACGGCTCAGAAAGCCCCCCATATACCAATGCCGTAGATGCCAACGAATTGGTCATTCAGGAAAAAACTGCCAGTTAGAATTTAAATGTGTCAAGTGTGCGCAATCTCACGGACCCGGAAATTGCCCTATTATCGAAACCGGCAACAAAGACCTCCTGAAATGCGCAAACTGTAATCAAAATGGACACCCCGCCTCCTACCGAGGATGTCCTTACATGAAGCTCGCAATGAACATCAAACGGAGCCAACAACAACACGCCAACAATGCGAAGCAACAGAAAATCGACCGCACCAGAACCACGCAACCCAACATCACGTTTGCTCAAGCAGCAAGATCACCCATCACCTCACACGCACCATTCGCTTCGAGACCAACACCCACAACATATGAGCAACTACCTGCACCTGCAAGATTCACAGGGACACAAACCGAGACGAATATCACACACGCACAACAACCACAGGTACAACAAGCCCCACCAGACCACCAACCACAATGGCTAAACTCTCTTAAAAACGACTTAGCTGCAATCATAGCCGATCAACTAAAAGCAATATCAGCACAAGTAGCATCAAACACAGCCAAAATAGAATTTATTTATAATTCTCTCTACAATGGCTAACACACCCAACCAAATACACCAACTCAAAATTGCAGCAATTAACGTCAACTCAATAATTGCTAACTACCGTAGACTCGAACTAGTCGAATTTCTAAAAAGATATAACCACGATATTGTACTACTCTCGGAAACAAAACTAAACAAAAAACACAAAATACAATTTCAAGACTATAACATAATTCGTACTGACAGGCCTAACTCTCAACAAGGGGGGGGGCACAGCAATAATCATAAAAAAAGAAATCCCGTTCGAAACCATAACATACCCGTCATCCCTGAACAATAGCATTATTGAATACACTATAATTAAACTAAAAATGAACAGGGCCAAAAAATTATTCATCATTAGCGTATACGCCACAAATGATAACCGAACACTATTCACGACCGAACTTGACATCCTATGTGATAAACTAAGACTACAACACACAAATATATATTATATTATAGCTGGCGACCTTAACACAAGACGCAAAGCATGGGGTGATCGCGTCGACAATCAAAGAGGTAAATACTTTGCGCAATGGGAGGCACGAAACGGAATAAAATTCAAAACAAAAATACTGGTACCCTCTCAACCCACTTACCACCCAGCCCACTCCTACCTCGACGTATGCTTTATTGATGCAAGACTAGCAACTATCAACAACAACAATAACAAACTTCTCACACTCCCTTACGACAGCGATCATGCGGCTATAACCACACATGTCCTACTAAATAACACCGGCATAACAAAAGTCGACCCAGCTGAGGCACCCCCCCGATATAACTTCAAATCAACCAACTGGAATAGATTTAAAAGCACTCTTGAAAACACATACAACACAATAATCCCAGACACCCAAAATTTAACGACTATTGAAATTGACAATCACATAAACCTAATAACAGAAGCCATTTCACACACTATCGCGAGCACAGTCCCAAAAATTTCATACAAAGACAGCCTACAAAAATACCAAAACTCACGCATAAAAAAATTGCAACGTAACAAATCCCTTCTCATAACCGTACTTCACACCCTACACGTAACAGACCCAACCGGCAGACGCCAATTGACCAAGAATGCTAAATCAGCCTTAAAAGCAATCCGCAACAACCTACGGCTGGAATTTAGACGCGTAACAGATGGATTCTGGGTAAACCTGCTAAAAAAAATAGACTACCGCGACCCGGACTCATTTTTCCCAAACATCAACAGACTCCTCAGACCTAAACAACCTCTACTGCTAGACAATATCCATATAAATGAAAATAATCTCGAACTACTGCAAAGAAGTTCCTGCAACATCGACGAAGCCCAAAAGGAAAATAACTTCATAATTTTTACCTCAGTTAAAGAAAAACTTAACTCCATTGGTGCACATTATGAACAAATCAACTCTCCCCGACATCTAAATACTGGGACCCGCTTTGCCAATCACGTAATCAACACTGCTGATGAAATAAAAAACCGTTTCACCAATAACCGGAACAATAATATAACAATACTCACCTTCACTGACAACAACAAAGCCACGAACCCCAATGGAGGAATTGCGATACCCAGCCCCTTCTGCAACTTTGACTCGGTAAGCAAAATACTCTCACAGTTACCTAACAAAACATCATCGGGTCTAGACAATATCCCCCCCATCGTACTCAAACATCTTCCGACAAACATGATAAGATCCCTCACCATCCTCGCTAACAACGCCATTAATAACTTCTATTTCCCGAAAAGTTGGAAAAAAGCTAAAGTCTTACCAATCCTAAAAAAGAATAAAAACTCAAATGACCCAGCCAGCTATCGACCGATAAGCCTTACACCCAGCCTCAGCAAAGTATACGAAGCCATCATTAACGCTAAAATCCTAACACACTGCAGCAATAACAACATCATCCCCGATACACAATTCGGCTTTAAACACGAACACTCGACCACACATGCGATCCACAAACTCTTGTCAGACATAAGCAAGGGGGTTGGGAACAGCCAACTAATCGGAGCAACCCTGCTCGACCTCGAAAAAGCATTCGACTCGGTCTGGATAGATGGCCTGCTCTTCAAACTGAAAAAAAAAAACTTTCCTGACTGGCTCACCTATATCATATGGGACATGATCTCAAACAAAACCTTTGTTACATGGGACGGAACAAACACTTCATCCGTAACATTCAACATAAGAGAGGGCCTACAACAAGGCACCGTCAATTCACCAATTTTATTTAACATCTTTACCTGTGACCTCCTGAAATTATTTGGGCTAAATAACGACACAAACTCATCAGCTATCGCCTTTGCTGACGACGTCATAATATATACAAAAAGCAACCGAACCTCAATCGTGAGAACTAACCTTGAGGAAATCACAGAAAAAGTAAATCAATACTACATAAACTGGAACCTTCGCGTCAACCCCCTCAAATGTGAATCAATCTTATTCAGGAAACCATTACACAATCTATCAGCAAAAAACAAAGCAGGTAACGCGAATTTCCGCATACAAATAACGAAGCCAGGAACTATTGACAAAGTTTACGCCCCTCACAACAAAACAGTAAAGTACCTAGGATTCCACTTAGACTACCTAATCAGAGGCAACATCCACCTAAAAACACAACTCAATAAAGCCAAAAACGCTCTCCAAGCCAACAGCGCTATCTTTCATAACAAACATCTATCTAGCCGAGCCAAAATTATTTTATACCTTCTACTAATAAGGCCAATTATCACCTATGCGGCACCTATATGGTGGAACTCTAACCACACAGCAATTGAACAAATAAGAGTATTCGAAAGAAAATGTTTACGAGCATGCCTAGGTATGTATAGATCAACCCACACTGAATACAAACAGCTCATCAGCAACAAGCAAATATATAATCTTGCTAATGTCCCAAGAATCGACTCATTTACGCTGCGCCTCACCAGAGATTACTTCAGCAAATTACGGCATATCAACAACGCAATAATCAACTCCCTAAGCAACCAAGACGCGCGAGATTCTGACAGGCAAATCAAGATAGGATACACAACGCCACAAACATTCATATACTGTGACGATAAAGGACTAATACAAAACGCAGACAACATCCCCATTCTTTATCATTGGAGAAGAAATAAGGCCAATAAGCGAATCACACTAAAACACAACGACCCAATAAACAACAGAGAAAAGTTCACAGGCTCGACAGCGATCCCCACTCGCGATTTCTATGACTTCCATAGACTCAAGTTCGACAAATACTGGTGGCTAAGCCGCAACTCAGCCCACATAGGAAACCTAATTGTAAGAAAAACGCAATGGAAGCTCAACAGAGCAAACATACTGCGGCAATTTAGATATTAAGACTACCCCTGTTACTCATAGATGTAATCCAACCTGTATATACTGTATAATAAATAGCCTTTATTAAATTTAAGCCACAAATTTATAAACTGACAATCAAAATTATGTTGAGGTTTTTCTCCGTTTTCCTCATACCTTACTACGTGCCCGTCAGTGCACAAAAAACTCTCAGGGTGACAATACCCCTTAAGCAAGCGATAGTTCCTAGTACGATAAACCTAGCAATAAGACTAGAAGATAAGTGCAATTACACGAGTCCTACAAGCGCGTAGGCATTTGTATTAACAAACCCAAAGATGTATGGCTTTCTTTTTATTTGTTTATTGTAATCCTGAACCAAAGAAATGTATAATCCAACAACAATAAACATTTTTCCAAAAAAAAAAAAAAAAAGTGGTTAGCGTGCTCGCCTCTGAAACTGCGGATGCGAGGTCCCGGGTTCGAAACCCAGTTGCGTACATTCGTCGTGAAATGTTTTTCTTCGACGTTTCGCGGCGAAATTATGACAGAGGGAGAAGCGGTTGGGCCCACAAGAGGGGGGGAACAGGGAGAGAGGTGGAGAAAAAAGGTAAACAAAAACAGTAGAGGAAAGAAACGGTCACAATGAGGGGAATATATATAAATATAATTTCACCAGCCTTATAGGATTTTGTTCTGCTGAGGTTGACGCAGGTAAATTTTACTGTGCAGTACAGTAAAAATATGGTACGGTGCGATTGGTAATTTTTAACCGACAGTAGGTAAAATTTTAGCTACGTACTTGAAATTTTCTGTAACGTGAGTTAAAAAAAACTTGTCGCATACGAATCATTATGTTTTTCCCACTTGTCACTACATTGAAATATATCACGGTAATTTTTACCGTGAAATTCACGACAAAAATTACTTTTTAATTCTCTCCGTGTATTCAGCCTTTGCAACAACGAAACGTTACTTTTTATTTGTAAAACATTTCCGGAAACAATACTGGCTCATTTTCTACACGATTCAGCCTTTGCGCACCATAGTTTCACTTGTCTTTAATTGCATTAATTAAAACTTCATACCCCCAAGCTGTATTCACTAGTCGATCTGAGAACATTTATGCGATTAATTCTTGATATTTTTTGCGAAGGTTATTAGGGCTACAAGAAACTTTTTTTTTCAAAACTAGGCATGATCAAAAATTGAAAAAAGTTAAAGTTTACATAAACTTTTGATGCGTTTTTTTTACCAAAATAAAACAAAAATTTACCGAAAAAAAATAGTTTTGAAATAAAACGGTTTTAGTAACCCTAAGAACCTTCGCAAAACATATCGAAAATTAATCGCATACAAGTTCTCAAATCGACTAATGAATACAGCTTGGAGGTATCAACGTTTACTTAATACAATTAAAGATGAGTAAAATTATGGTGCGCAAAGGTCGAATTGTGTCAAAAATGAGTCAGGATTGTTTCCTGACATGTTTTACAAATGAGAAAAAAATATTAATTTTTCGATTTTTTTTCTCATAGGGGCCGTCCATAAATTACGTCATCGACTTTTGCTGATTTTTGACCCCCCCCCCCCCCCCTGAAATCATCCTATCCGTCATATCGTTGTGATCAAATTAACGTTACCGTCATCTAACGACCAGACCCCCCCCCCCTATTTTAAAATGACGTAATTTATGGACGGCCCCATACTTAACAAGCAACTAGTGGAAAGTTGTGAAATAAGTTGAGGTAAATTGGTTTTTTCATTTTGATGATGATTACACGATGTTTAGGAACGATGTTTAGGAATACCCTTGTTCCTTTAATTTTTTTGCAAAATTTTGATCAATCGGACCGGAAAATCGGTTTGATGGATAAATTTGAAAATTTACCGGGCTATTAGGGGTACATTAAACTGAAAAAAAAAACCATCAATATTTGTAACGTAGTAGTTGATTTACTGACAAACCATAGAAAGTCATTTTTTATACTTTTTTCACATTAACGTTAAGGGTGAAAATGTTTTTTTTCTTGAAAATCAACACAAGGGCATTGTAGGAAATTTATTCAAGTTTTTAGAGCTGACCTTTATAATTCCCTGTATGATCATTGGTTACTGAGATATCGATGATCAAAGACAAAAGGATCTTCTTTCATACAAAGTCAGATATATCAGCAAACAAATGACATAGAGAGACCAAAAAAATTACAAATTGAAGCTGAAAAAACAGGCTAACTGATCTATACATTAATTTAACTGAACAAATATTTCCAGTATTGAAAAGCAAATTATTTGGGATTTTTTTCCTGCCATTTCTAATGATTGCGCTATAACCATAGTTCATCAAAACTTTTTGCCAAAAGATCTCGAAACTAAAAACTTGAAGCTTAAAAATGTTTTTTTATCATCTCGATACGACCATTTCTCACAGAGATACAGCCCTTCAAAAGCACTAAAAAAAATTGAAGAAATGTTCTGCTCCTTTAATTTTTGTGAGTAATGTATATTTTTTTAGAATATGCAATATAGAAACGAATATTTCATAAAACGAAAATAAAATTAAATACTTAATTTAGAGGTCTACCACGATGATTTTGTACCATAATCCGTCATTCCCTGACCTTCTGAAATGTTCTTTTTCGAAGAGATATTTCAGCGCGTCCAAATGGAATCGAACCTACAACCTACCTAATAGCGCATTGGCGCGCTGCTCCTACGCTACCGAATGTTTGTAGTATCTTATAGTCGCAGATATGAGATAATAGACTACATGAATTCGTACTATTATTTGTTGTATCACATAAACTATATAAATTAGTTAATATCATTATGATAATAGGAGAGTTTTATCGAATGTAATACTATAGATTTTTCAAACATAACCAATGTTTGAAATTGGTTATGTTTGATAACCAATATATATATCATCCAATCATACATATAGGATGATTCGTTTCATGGCAACTTTTTTTTCACTCATCGTGCCCGACAACCTTTAGTTGGTACCCAAAAACGAAGTTTCGTGAAAGGGGGGTGTTGTCAAAAAATATTTAGAGGTCGCGAATTAAAATTGAAGGTTTCCCATTTGATTAACATTGAAAAAAAATGTTTTTCTCATTATTAGTGTTACCATTCCGTGAATTTTGATATCGCGATATTTTCCAAGTGGGTTCTCGTAGGAAATATAATACTCCACAATAAAGTTCATTGAGCCATGGCCGTAAATTCAACCGTTTCAGCGGCATCATTATTTCAAGTGAATATTGTATGAACATTTTTATTCAAACGGCTTTAACGCCTAAGCTATTAGATATATCGAAAAAAATTCAAATGAGAACTATGTAGAGAAAGTAATTTGCTACAAAAAAGTCTTATAAGCCGAGCCCGTAAATTCAACTCTTTCTCAGCTATAGGTAGATGAAGTAAAATAAATAGATTTTTTTTGTTTAAAAAAAATCTATTTATTTTACTTCATCCACCTATAGCTGAGAAAGAGTTGAATTTACGGGCTCGGCTTATAAGACTTTTTTGTAGCAAATTACTTTCTCTACATAGTTCTCATTTGAATTTTTTTCGATATATCTAATAGCTTAGGCGTTAAAGCCGTTTGAATAAAAATGTTCATACAATATTCACTTGAAATAATGATACCGCTGAAACGGTTGAATTTACGGACATGACTCAATGAACTTTATTGTAAAGTATCATATTTCCTATGAGAACCCACTTGGAAAATATCGTGATATCAAAATTCGCGGAATGGTAACACTAATAATGAGAAAAACATTTTTTTCAATGCTAATCAAATGGGAAACCTTGAATGTTGATTCGCGACCTCTAAATATTTTTTGACAAACCCCCCTTCTACGAGACTTCGTTTTTGGGTACCAACTAAAGGTTTTCGGGCACGATGGGTCAGAAAAAAGTTACCCTGAAACGAATCACCCATATATATATATATATATATATATATATAACTCCTCTCTCTCCTTGTCTGCTCCTCTGCCCGTCGCAGTGTGTATTGAAATAAGGGCAGACCATGAAGGGGTGAGGTGCAGTCAGAATTTTCAAAAAATCTATTTTTTACATTTTCTTGAAGTATGATGTTTCGAAAATATTCCCTGAAAATTTCAAGTCAATCCGATGAATAGTTTACGGGATATCCCACAATTAGTGAAGGGGTGTCGGGTCCCCATGGCGGGTACGTTACGTTTTCGTACGGCCGTTTTGGCGCGGGGATGTTTCGGCGCGGGGACGTTTTGGCGCTGCTGTTTTGGCGCGAGGACGTTTAGACGCAGAGATGTTTGGGCGTGAGGACGTTTTGGCGCGGAGACGTTTTGGCGTGGGAACACTTTTGCAGGAATGTACTGGCGCACAAGCAAATCCGAATAAAGTCGAATCAACACAATTCCCATAGCAACACATAGCAACACAATTCACGTAGCACAAACACATAGCAACACACACTCACACACACACAATTTGTACTCATACAGGGAAGCAACGTAATATAATTTCCTAAATAGGAAACCCAAACAAACCCCAATAAGCCCAAACAAAAAAAAACAACCAAACCAAACAAAAAATGATTTTTTTTATTTGCCTGGTATACCCAAACGAACCCAAAAACACACCCCAACAAGACCGACTAAAAAACAAAACCAAACAAAATGATTTTGTGGATGATTTTTTGTTATTTGGCTGATATTTATTATACATTTTGTATTAATTAAAAGGAGTATTCAACTTTTTTCAAATGTGTTTCTCAAATATCTTAAGACTTAGGCCTATAACATATGCTTTATCATCGACACACGATTCGTAGTGCTAAACCAACTTGTGCTTGTGCCGGAACACGCTGAGACCAAAACGTCCCCGTGCCCAAACGTCTCCGCGCCGAAACGTCCTCGCGCCAAAACGTCCTCGCGCCAAAGCGTCCTTGCGCCTAAACGTCCTCGCGCCCAAACGTCCTCGCGCCCAAACGTCCTCGCGCCAGAACGGCGGCGCCAAAACGTCCCAGCGCCAAAACATCGCCACGCCAAAACGGTTGCGCCAAAACGTACTGCTTCCCCCGCCATGGCAGGTAGCGGCTGACAAATGCGCAAATAATAATACAGTACTACCTCCCTACGAGAGCGGTCTAGGGCGGTTGGGGGAAGTAATTCTCGAGAAATTCGTCGCCGAAGCCTTCCCCCACCGCTAGGTTAGCGCGCTCGAAAATCGCGCATGTGGTAGCGTGTATGTGTTTCTCCACTCGAACTCGATAAGAGAGCGCGAACGAAAGTGTTGAGAAAACTGTAAACGAGTTGCGGAAAGAGTACTGGCGTTTCGTCGTTTCATGCGTAAGTATATCTCATTGAATATTGATGTGTAAATCTTTCTTTTTCTTCGCGTTTTTTTTATTCTGCTGTTTGGTATATTTTGTTGTTGCAATATTATAACACATATGAAGGAAACATTTGTAAAACTTTCAATAATTGTTGAATTATCTTATTGTTCGCAAAAATATACGTAGTATATTCGTTATCGAAACTCGAACATATACAGTAGAACCTCGATTATCCGAACCAATTGGGACCGAGACTAGTTCGGATAATCAAAAGTTCGGATAATCGAAAGTGGGTTTTTTGGGACGAGATCATAAACAACACCTTTTTATATAAAAACAGTACATACATATATATTATAATTTGACATATATGTTAACGTTGAAATGTATATATATATATATACATATATATATATATAATGTATTTGAAATACCTGAAAAAAGTTGAATGCTTTTTTTATATTTTTTAAAAATAAAATCGTCCATTTTTAATTGACGAACGGCTGTGACGCGTTTTTGAGCGGCTAAGTCTCGCCGCCGTTTGGGAAGGAGAGATTGCGTTGGGTTGCTCATTGTTGCTCGAGGCGGTGGCAGCGAGCAACAATGTATCTTTCGCGCCAACGTTCGGATAATTGAGAGTTCGGATAAACTAAGTCATCGTTCGGATAATTGAGGTTCTACTGTACAGTGTACAAAAAAAATGTAACTAACAATTTATCTTGTGTATATACTTCAAGTTGAAATATACAATGTATATATATGTATAAATATTTCATTTTTAGATAAAACGGGATGGCTGAATCGAAAATATATTTTACTTGCATTAAATTACTACTTGAAATTTAATTATGGTGCATGTTTTTTTCTCCGACTTTACGGCTTAAACGTATATATTATTATACAAAGGAATATTATCCATTTGACAATCGTGCGACGTGCGATTTTCTGAAATCGCTCGCGATCTCTTATGGAGTTGTCCGCGACAAACTCGGGAGGCCTCGGGTACACTGGACAGCTCGAGCTAAGTGGGGGAAGCCATAAAATGCGCTCAAGCGGAACGGCGGGGAAATTCTCTCTTAGCGAGGGCTCTCTTAGGGAGGTAGTACTGTACCCGGGAAGGCAGAATGCTTCGAAGACAACAACAAATTGATATTTTGGGAGCTTTCACATCGGCAGAAGCCCTATTGTATGGGCCAGGAATTGATGATTCGATTTAAGTAATTTTTAATTAGCACTTCTATACCAAAATCAAGTGTAAAATTGGAAAACTCTTTCAGAAATTTTCAAAAATTTGTTACTCAAAAACTACGAACTTTAGCAAAATTTTATAAAGAATTCGTTCGTTTTAAAATTGCCCAAAATGTTTTTTTTAATTCATCCCGAAAATTGAATATTTTTTGAAAAATTGGCTATAAACAATTGAATGCTCGACTTTTCGGCAAAAAATTGTGATATTCGGATTCAGCGGATCAAAATAAATTTAAAAAAAAAGTTTAGCTTCATCCATCGAGCTCAAAATTTTACGAACATATAATACCGTATCCGCATCGACAAATTTTTAACGCGTTTTTCTCGAAACTATGTTTTTCAAGTCGGTGACCACTATAATTCAAAAACCACTCGATGCATTTTGATGAAATTTGGTGTGCTTATTGATAGCATTAAAAACTAGTCCTTGATCGAATGATTTTCATTTTTGTTGAAAATTTCTATTTTTTTAACAATAAACGAGCGATTTTTTGGTCGAAAATCGAAAGTTGTCTGTCAGAAGCCGCCATTTTGTTAATTTAAAAAAAGCTTTAATTAAGAACTACATTTATTATTGAACTAATGATTTTTTTTCAGATGATTCAGTTAAATTGGATAATGGTCGCCGCAAAGCACTACATGCCGAAGGGGGTCCGACAAAGATGGCGATGTTTTTATAAATAATCCATATTTTTCTTTGAAAATGTGTACAAGTTAAGTTGAAATATAACATAAAAAGTCTGTGTAACCACTTTTGTAAAACAAAATTAATTACTATAAAAAAAATTATTGATAATGCTCGTTTTTTCACACCTCTGACTGCATCTCACACCTCAATTCAAGGAAATAGAAAAAGATGTGACGAAAATTCTATTTTATGTAAGTTCAAAAAAATTAAACAGATATACTCAATGTTTATGTGCTTTCAACTGAAAGCCGGTGCTATGCACGTATTAATGGGAGATGGATGTACAGTGAATTTCACAACACGACACGGTTAAATTCTCTTTATTAGTACAGGCTTAGGAGCCCGCCATGTTTGCGTGTTGAAGACTGACAAAAAAAGCACGCTCCTGCCCTCTCGGGGTCCGTACACTCAACGACCCCACGCGAGTTTCAGCAAATGGGCCCGACATTTGAAATTCAGTCAAATGCCTGATGGACCCAAACCACGAGTCAATCGCCATTACAAGCTCTTATTGAAGAAAAACAAAATCACAAACATACCGGACGCCTTGGCAACCCTCGGTTGTCAACATTTTCGCAAGCTGCGACAGAATTATATCGAATGAGTGGTAAAATGAAGTTAAACTTGACAAAACATAAAGTAATCAGGCTTATGCTATTTAAAATGAAAGAAAAAATCCAATGAATAACAAAAACATCGCATGTAATGCGATGAGAGCGATCAGAAACGATGCACGACTTCGTTCGAAGAAGTATTTAAAGGCAAAATGCATAATTTCGTAGCCGGTCTTTTGAACACCCCCGTAGCTGTTTTGATGTTCGTTGTTCTGACAATACCGTCAGTGCCCGGAAAAAGTTCTTGAACTCGCCCGAGCGCACATTTCAGTGGCGGTAGGCCATCTTCTCCGCAGACGACTAGTTGACCCGTTTGAAGTTGCGGATCTTGATTCGTCTGCCATTTGCTTCTTCTTTTTAACTGTAGCAAATACTCGGATGACCAACGCGTCCAAAAATGTTGGCGAAGTTGTTCCAAATGTTGCCATCTCGATAGTCGGTTTGTTTTGACGTCGGTAATGCTAGGTTCGCAATAGGCTGTTATTGAAGTGCCAATTAAAAAGTGATCGGCGGTAAGGTAGTTGAAATCGTTTGGATCTGCGGAAATCGCTGTCAAGGGCCTTGAATTTAAAATTGCTTCGATATGCGTGACGAGCGTCGATGCTTCCTCAAACGTTAAGGCAACGTTAGAGGCGACCTTGTAGAAGTGCCTTTTGAGCGACTTTACTGCGGCTTCCCATAGGCCGCCGAAATGTGGAGCACGAGGAGGTATGAAGTGCCATCGTATGCGGTCTGGTGCAGTACAATTGATGATCTTGTTTTGATGCTCTTCTTGTTCAAAAAGAGCTCCCAACTCTCTTAATTCCCGGTTGGCTCCCACGAAATTCTTGCCATTGTCAGAAAATACATCGGCTGGTTTTCCACGACGATTTATGAAACGCTTGAAGGCATGGAGAAATGCGTCCGTCGTAAGGTCTGATACGACCTCGAAGTGCACAGCTTTTGTAGCCATGCAGACGAAGACTGCAACGTAAGCCTTGATGTGTTTGCTGCTTCGACGCTTGCCGTCCCGTATTGTGATGGAGCCGCAAAAGTCGACTCCGGAACTGTTGAACGGTCTTGAAAGAGTTATCCTTACCTTAAAGCACGTTACGCACTTGCGAATCAGCTGCTTTATGAAGCTACGCGCCCTAAGAAGCCAATATGATTGCCGTACTGCTGCCATCGTTCCTTGAACTCCGGTATGCAGGTTCTTTTGATGTTCATCTAATATAACGAGCTCTGTTAGTCTCGACCGATGCGGTAGCAACACGGGATGTTTTGCATCGCGATGAATTTTTCCGTATTTGTAAGTCGGCCGCCGACGTGCAACAGCCCGTGCTCATCGATAAAAGGACTCATGCCTCTCAAACGACTTCCTTTTGGAATCTCGTCACCCTTTCGTAAAGCGTCTATCTCTTCGCCAAAGGCTGATTGCTGTTCGCATTGCATGAGACGCTTTCTCGCACACTCTGGTTGGTCAACCGTTAGAGGCCTAATGATTCTTTTTCTCCTGCAGATTCGCGAAACCCGAAGATATGTTGCTATAATTCGTAATAGTTTATTTAGAGTCGAAAATTTGTCGAACGGATTGACGTCCCTCTGGCTCGACAGAACGATCGCTGGTGATTTAGCGGATTCCATTAGTTGAGTCTCATCAATTTTCGGTATTTCCGGCGAATATTTTATGTCGTGCTCTCGAAGCCACTGCCCATTCCACCAAAGCTGCGACCTCATTAATTCCCCAGGAGAAATCCCCGAGAAATGAGATCGGCTGGGTTATCGTTGGTAGCGATATGATGCCAATCTTCACTCGCTGTCGACTCTTGAATTTCGCCAATTCGATGTGCAACGAAAACCGGTAGTTTTTTGTTCGACGCCTTGATCCAATGTAGGACTATAGCGGGATCTGTCCAATAACACGTTTTCGTTATGTTTAGGCCCAAAGCTTTTCTCACCTTGTTCATTAATTGTGTGAGCACCTGTGCACCGCACAATTCGAGCCTCGGAATTTACAACGTTTTTAGTGGAGCAACGCGTGATTTCGGACACAATAATTGCGCGCCGAAATCTTCTGATGCGTTCCTGCCACGTTCGTATACACAAGCACCATAAGCACGCTCGCTAGCATCACAAAATCCATGGAGCTCGCATTCTTCATCCGAATCATTGTCGATGATTTTTCGTCGTACGCTGAATTCATTTAGCGTTTGAACTATCAGGACGTAATTCGATCATTCCGAGTGGATGTCTGAGGGCAATAATTCGTCCCAGTTAATCTGGAGTATCCACAGCCTTTGAATGAGAACTTTCGCAACCACTATCACAGGCCCGAGGAGACCCAGCGGATCAAATATTTGGGCGATACTGGACAGAATCGATCTTTTTGTGTGCGAAGCTGGCCTTGACGATTTCATAGAGATTGCGTAGTGCAATACGTCTTTCGATGGATTCCATTTGACTCCGAGGGTTTTTGAAGTCCCATCTTTATCCAGTTCCAAGACAGCACTCGTCGTAGACAATTCAGGCATGCTATCGAGTACTCGGTATCATTCGAGCCCCATTGCCGAAGAACGAACCCACCTTTGTTAGTAATGCTGTCGTTTGGCCCCGAATTATCAGGGCGTCTTCCCTGGAATTCGCGCCTGTTATCAAATCGTCAGCGTAGAAATCTCGACGTGCTATGGCGGCTCCGACTCGAAAATTAGTGTCTTCCATTTCGGCGAACTGATGAATGACCTTGGTTGCCAGGAATGAAGCCGGTGCCGTTCCGTATGTAAGCGTGAGCAATTCAAACGCTTTTATATTTCCGTTTGGATTGTCGCGCCAAACGATGCGCTGAAGAGGTACCTGAGATTCGTCTACCAATACCTGACGGTACATTTTGGCGATATCAGCGGTTAGCGCATATTTGAAACTCCGAAATCGAAGCAGTATCACGAATAAGTCTTGTTGGAGAACTGGACCAACCATTAATGCGTCATTAAGCGAGATGCCCCTCGTTGTTCTACACGACGCATCAAATACAACCCTTAATTTTGTTGTTACGCTCGTTTCCTTTATCACGTAGTGGTGCGGAAGATAAAAATGCGGACGTACATTAAGATCAGGGCTGTTCGCGCTGAGCCCTCTCATCTGTTTCAGGTTTGCGTACTCATGTATGAAATCACTGTATTCTTTTTTGAGGCGAGGTCTTTGCTCTAGCTTTCGTTCCAATGTTTTGAAATGTTGCAAAGACGTTTCTCTTGAGTGACTTCATATGATTCGACGGGTAGGTCGAATAACGTCCTGATGTACCTTTGAATTATCAAATTGTCATCGTCGTACCTGTCTTTCAACATTTGCCAGGCTTCGTAGTAATTCTCATCAGAGGTTTCGAGTGAACCGACAACATCGTGTGCCTCACCCTTTAATACTGACAAAAGGTTTTGCATTTTTTGACTATTTGGGAGGGTAGGATTTTGGTGAATCATGCATAGAAAAATGTTTTTAAATGGGATCCATTCCTCGTATTTTCCTGTGAATGTTGCCATCGTGACACGGGGCAATTTTATATGGTCAATAGCACCGATGTTTGCGTGTGATATTGGAGTTCCTTCCCGAAGGTCTTACAAATTTGGCAGTTCTTGGGCCTGTCGCAGTTCGCTCTCTTTTTGGTTGATTAATGTTTCCAGAGCCACTGTTACTGCAAAATACCTTGATTCGAAACATTCCCTCTCTTCCTGGTGACCTGTCTGGCATAGCGCATCATCCTCCAATTCTTGAATTTGTCTGGACATTATTGAAGCTGTCCCAGAGCGCAAGCGCCTTCTGCAATCGTTGACGTAATTCGACGATAGCCACTTCACTATCGTTTACGCTACTTCGGTACGTTTGAACTCGCATGCACGACGACTTGATCGTCGTGCGATTTGTTTTTAGCGCCTTGAGACACGCGGCATCGGCCATATTGTCCCGCTGAAACTGTGCCATGCGACAGCTGTTCGGCTATTGTATATATGCGTGTATTCACGCGTAACGATTAACCCGTTGGTATCGCAACACTCGAGTATGCCGACACGGCGTCGGTACAACGATACACCAATCGTGTGCTTAGATAATACGTCACGTTTCCGCGCGAGCGCAGTGGCACTGTCGCGTTCCCGCCTTTTCACTTCGCGATCCCGCGCGTTTCGTCGCGATCCCGCTCGTTTCTTCGCGACCCCGCTCGTTTCTCACGCATGCGCAACATAACACACGCTTAATTAATATTAATCTTCAACTTCGTGGTCATAAATTGACATACGCATGTCCTTTTTTTCGTGACTACGCGAAACGCTGACACTGCAACTGTGTTTGTTTATTGCTTTATTCTGTAGCACTCGTGCGGCACGTATTACATGTGATCGTGCCTGTAGTGCTGGAACGTACGGCACGTTTTTTTTTCAATACTCTTAATGTCTATATCCAGTTTGCTTGTTTTTGCGGCATGTTGCCGATATTCACAGTATCGGTCACGGTACACGCACAAAATAGAACTTTTCCAATGTGAGCTTATTTCTTCGGCGTCGCAATTGCCACGACGCTAGCAAGTAAATAGCCCCAAGTGTATGTCTATATTTTTGACGATTTGGCTCGAAGCACCATGATTGAGTGCTTTCAACTGAAAGCCAGTGCTATGCACGTATTAATGGGAGATGGATGTACAGTGAATTTCACAACACGACACGGTTGAATTCTCTTTATTAGCACGGGCTTAGGCGCCCACCATGATTGCGTGTTGAAGACTGACAAAAAAAGCACGCTCCTGCCCTCTCGGGGTCCGTACACTCAACGACCCCACGCGAGTTTCAGCAAAAGCGCGCGACATTTGAAATTCAATCAAATGCCTGATGGACCCGAACCACGAGTCGATCACCATTACAAGCTCTTATTGAAGAAAACCATAAAATCACAAACACTCAGTGTATTGAAATAAATTGTTTGTTTAACAGATGAAAACGAATCACAGATTTATTAGGAATAAATAAAATATGAGGAATATCGAAAAATGTATGCATAGAGAGGACAATATGTCTCGAACATTTGACGACGATATATACAATAGTTCGTCGGGTGTTTGGCAAGAGGTTAGGTGTGTGAAACGCGCCAAACTGCATACAGGTCTAGTTATTGATGATTGCGTGAAGCTAAGCGAATCAGGCTAGGCGAATCAGGCGAATTGACGTAATCCGTAAGCCCAGTTGCCTGTCCATCCCCTGAAGGTAGCCGGATCAGGCGAATGTATGAAAGCCGCAAATCCGTTTGCCTGTTCACCGCCGGCAATTAGCCGCCTCAGGCAACTGGACGTGAACGTAAATCCGGTTGCCTTACTATTGCCTGAAAGCAGCCGAATCAAGCAAATCAAGGCATGCTTTAAGTAAGGCCTCCGTAGTACAGCGTGATCAGGCCAGGATCAAATGTCAGGCCAGCCTCATAATATTTCTACTCGAGATGTTTTGTGAAACGGTTCAAGTCGATTCTCAAAATGTGATTGTCCGGTTTACTGCAAATTTGGAAGCAGCGTTGTCTCTAACATTTTCTACCGTATGACAGGATGATTTTTTCAAAAGTTTATCTATTTATTCGTAACAAATGATTAAAGATGTTTTTCTGCTTGAGAATCGAACTTTTTCTACAATTTGGTATTTTCATAATTTTCAAATTAAAAAAAGTATCCGCTCATGCGCAACTTTCATGATTATACTAAAAGTACTTTTATTTATTTTTCATTTCAGATGAGCCCAGTTGCCAGAAGAACCTACACTGATTCGCCATGTAGCAGCGGCGGCACCTTCTTTAAATAGTAATAATTTCATTGTTTATCAATATTTTTCTATTAAAAAAAGAAAACTGGAACTCGATAAGACTATGTATCATCAGTGTGTAAAATTCCGGCCTCGCCATCCCGCACTATCATCCGATTTTTTTTTTTACATCGACCTGTTTTTTGGGTCCGAAGCTACCCGCTAAAGGCAAACTAATTTGATTTACCATTGTTCAATGTAAATACGAAACTCATGAAAAGTACGTGACCGCATATTGTCCTTCCGATGTTGTATTAATTCACATCGTCATTTGCTGAATTCAAACTCAACAGAGTGAAAAAAGCGTGTACACACACACACACACACACACACACGTGTATATACACACACACACACGCGCGCGCGCGCGCGCGCGTGTGTGTGTATGTGTGTGTGTGTGTGTGTGTATATACTGCATTACATCGACTATTGCAACAACGTTAAAGCGCTCAACGTGTAATTAACTAATGATCGACTCTCTCCTCTCTTTCTCCTCTTCTTTATATATATATATATATATATATATATATATATATATATATATATCATCATCATCATCATCATCACGAACGTACAGAGCGAAAGGTTCGCATCGAATTTTACCACTCGGCGAATGATTATGGAATCGACGTATGGAAATGAGGTGTGTACGCGGGCGTCCAATGGGATTTCGAGTCGCTCGTTGATCCCCATGAAACGTTACCCCACGTTATATTTAGCGAGCCTCCCTTGCCCTTCCACCCCTAGCCCCGTCGAGCATATTTATTAATCGTTTATTTGCCATCGAGCGAACTCGACGTTGGTTAATCGCTCGATCGTTATGGAAATCGGTGGCCGTACCTCCCTCCGTAAACTCGGGATTTTCAGGCACAAAATATGTCGTCGACCAACACTTGTATGTGTGTGTGTGCGTGATGTCTTGTATAAGAAAAATAATAAATGTACATACACAATAAATATATGTATATAGATTTGTGTGATTGCAGGCGCGCGCGCGCGCGCGCGTGTGTGTGTGTGTGTGTGTGTGTGTGTGTGTGTGTGTGTGTGTGTGTGTGTGTGTGTGTGTGTGTGTGTGTGTGTGTGTGTGTGTGTGTGTGTGGTAGTACTATTGCACACGCACGTACGCACTACGTTGTACAATGAGTTTATTTTCAGAAAGTTTCTTTCGTAGATTTTGTTGATAAATAGAAACTGCAAAAAAACGGGAACTGGGGAGGTGTGAAATTTTTATAATTGGGTAGTTTTAATCATGAAAACAATTGAAAATGAAGAGATAATTGACGAAATGACGTGCAAATAGCGATAAAAGGGGGAATACTGATTTAGTTGTTATTTTTAAATTCTAAAAACATTTTTTTGTAGTCAGGTATTTTAATGCGTCATAGTGTTTTGCAACTTCTGTATAAATTTAAAATTGATGTCTCTAGCGGTTTTCGAACCATCGCATTTTGAGTCCAAAAAACCGTTCAATTTTCGATATTTTTTTCTAATGAGAGTATTTGAGCGACGCAAACGGGATTTTACACACATTTAATACACAGTCTTGGCAAGTTTGAATTTTTTCCGTTGAAAAATATCGATGAACAATGAGGTTATTATTATTGTAAGCACGGGCTGTCATTGCTGCATGGCTTGAGTATAATAATAAACACTGTCGTATGAAGGAATAATATTTTGAAATGTTGATAATTACAAAATGCACGATGTAGAAGTTTCCATCGTTGAAATGCAACGGAAATTATGATTTTTTGACTTGTTCCAAATTCTTTTGGAAAATATTAGCTACGAAAGACCCTCGAAAATCGTTAAATTTTTTATCTAGAGATTCATAATTTGAGAAGGTTGGAGCCGTCCAGTTGAGTAAAATGGCGGTTTATGATTTATTTCAACAAACCTAAAAAATGTATACGCATTATAGATTTATTTTGTAGATTGTAATTCTTCATAAAACATATAATTAAAGTGCAAAATTATGCGTTTTTCTATTTTTATTACGTAAATAAGAAAAACATTTGTGTTACTACCAACTTGAAAAAGTATAAACTTATCGACGATTATTAGGGGAAAAGACTGCGTCAGCGAAATCAACACATCGGGAGGTCGCGGGTTCGAATCACCGTCTCGTAGTTTCGTCGAGAAATAAAAACACAGGCGTGACGTAGCTCCAGTTGTACACAGATGTCGCGCACACGGACCGGTACGTGTGTGTGTCGGATGGGTATGGCTGTAGCTTGTGAGCTATTTCTCGACGAAACGCGACTATCTCCGAGGCTGGGAAGCGAACTCGTGACCGGCTGTATTGGTATAGGTTTTCCGCAGTTTCCCTATACCCATGACAGAAATGTCATGATGAATATAATACAGAGGGGGAAGTCGGCTGCGGCCGCAATGGGGAGGGGGGATGATGGAGAGAAAGAACAAGTGTAGAGCGGTGGACATATAAGTGGAGCCTTGTAAAAAGCCGAAAAGGCTGTGCAAGTAAAACTTGAAATAAAAACTGCGTCAGCGAATGTTTCGTACAACTCAGAATGGAATTTTGAGTCATTTATGTTTATGTCGCGAGATTAATTATTATTACTATTGATCGATATCAAGCGTTGCCAAAATGCGACAACTTCGCGGACATTGAGGTTGGCAGCAATGCTCTTTATTCGCGAGCCAAGATTTGTAATCGTTCATCAAACCTTGATGGTTCAATATTTATAATATATGGTTTACGATATGCAACATGGGATTGTTTTTCTAAATGTTTAGAAAGGTTAAGTGTGGAGAAATGTTCTTTTTGAAATAATGACAAGGAGGAAATAAAGATTCAAATGAATTATTTTCGTTTCATTCCAACGATCCAAACGTCAGGAGCACGAAAATGCCTTTTCGATCCTCTTTTCACCTTTTAAAAATTACAAAAATGGCAAGCTGTAGAAAAAGATCGATTCCCAACTAAAAGAGCAACTTTAAACGTTTGGTATTAACAACTGGGTAAACATAAGAAAAAATGATCCCGCCATACGATGAAAAATGTTATGAACTATGCTCTGGCCGAATTTCGAGTGAGTCGGAACGAAAGTCTTTCAATTTTCCAACGGATCAGCGGCTCAATCCCAAACTTTGCCTACAACATGTGTGGAAACAAACCGCCAAAATGATGAAGTATTTAATCGGAGGAGGACAGCGAATTATGTGGCGTCCTTGCTCGCCTGAGCTCCTGAGGAAGTGAAAAGGGTTCGGTTTTGTTAAACCTCCTGTGGTTGTACCGAAGAAACTCCCGTGCGGACCACGTCGAGTCTTCAGCTTCGCGTTAAAGCGACCACAATCTCACGCCCTCTTTTCCAGCCAGCCCTTTTGGTCGATTTGGAGGTTTCCTGGCTGAGGATACGTCCTCAAGTGACCGCAATTTTCGCCACTCGTACATTACGATGTGCCGTTCGGTTACATTGAACCTGGAATGATCGTTATTATCCGAGGCTGATGAATTGCGACGTAGATTGGAGAACTACCGACAAAAACTACCCCCAAGATGTGCTGTCTCAGGTCGCGAGGTTGAACTTGCCGAATTCGATTAAATTTGGTATGTCTGTTGAATGGGTAAAAATATGTGACACGTATTTTTTTTATATCCGCGGAACCCGATTTTGAAGGGGTAAAACGCACCCTCGAAAATAGGGGCCTGTTTTTTCGTTCAAAATGTTATTTTATCTGCATCGTTCTCATCTCCAATGTATAGTACACGAAAAAATAAACGTTGTTGCAAATTGAAATGTTTTCATATATCGTACCATTAAAACGTTATCGACGAAAAACGGAAAACACCCCTATTTTTGAAGGTGCGTTGCACCCCTTAAAAATCGGGTTTCGCCGATATAAAAAAATACGGGTCGCCTATTTTTACCCATTCTACAAACATGACAAATTTCGTCGAAATCGGAGAGTTCGACCTCGCGACCTTCCGTGTCAGTGTATGAAAAAATTACCATTTTTGGCAAGGTGCTATTTTTTGGCACAGTGACATATTACGGTACGGTGACATTTTTTGGCACAGTGGCATACTACGGTACGGTGACATTTTTGGCACAGTACTATTTTTTTTGGCACAGTGACATTTTCTGGTCGAGCTTGATTTGAACGCTCGCGCGATACAATACGGAAGTCTGCAACGATGACGTACGATGTTTTACATATAAATGTCGAGTCCCAAAGAACAAGAGCGCCTCAACACACATCCGTTTCGACGTCTCGTCCTGGCCGTTACGTCCTTTTTATTGCCCACTGTCGATACATTCTGTATGGAAACGATGGTTCTGGTTAAGAATATGGAATAGAGGGCGATGGGTGTGTAGGTGGTCGAGAGGCGAAGTCTCTGTTTGCTCATGAAATATGCAGACATGCGCCCTCCATAACTGCTGCTCGCAAGCTCGCGCTCTGAAACTTGCGTGCGGCCGTCATCGCGATCGTATGAAGCGTATATATACAAGGTGTCCAGTTTCAACCGCACACACCCCAAATAAGTCGCGAAATTCAAATCGAATTTAAAAACTTTTCATGCCGAAAATTTATGGTTTTGAGGAAGCCGTTCGATGGTGATTGGACAAAAAAAATATCTATCCCCTTCTGAGATCTCGCGGTACTCTTTGTTATTTCAACCGGGATGGCACATTTTTTCTCACCTTATTAATAGATGGTTCTGAAACGAATGTAACAAAAAAGTCAGCTCTCTAAGTCGACAAATACGGAAATTATCGGACTCTAAAGTTAAAAGCGTCAAGTTTCCAAGCTTGTTGCGTCAACGAAGAGTACGATGCTGACATAAGTACATTACTAGCGTCAAGAAA
This sequence comes from Ophion obscuratus, assembly GCA_964007375.1. NCBI lineage: Eukaryota > Metazoa > Arthropoda > Insecta > Hymenoptera > Ichneumonidae > Ophion > Ophion obscuratus. Next base: position 72,342,159 of record OZ023312.1, read on the forward strand.
CTATTTTCATTCCGTTTTAAAATCCCCTACGTCTAGGGTACGTCCGAGGTAGTTGGCCACAGTTTTTTCAAGGATCCGTCAACAGAAAAGTACAGACGTTTCTTAACTTGTCTTCATTTGTAATTAAACTTTAAACTTTAAGATGATTTACGAAATTAAAACAAACTCATATCAGATCAACTTCAAAATTACTATTTTTTTTTCTAAATCACCATTGGCTATCTCTCCCGGAGTATCCAGGTATGATGGCCATCGGAGGAGAGCTGAGATGGCCAGTTCTCCAACATTATGCTCTCGGTTTGTCTTTGGTTTTATGTTTTGATTCTTTATTTTTTCTTTTAGCCACATCTAGAACACATACAATCGAAATCAGTAGAATTTTTGTGTACCCAAAATTGGCACACTATCCACTGAAACCAGTCTTTGATAAGACGAGTTTGATAATCATTTTCTCAACAACATTTTTTTCATTGTTCTTATATGGTCTTTCTAAGGTCTCCCTAGGTATTTCGTAGGTCCTAGCGGCCGCACGAACCGACAATTCATCAATTTTTACAGCATTAATAGCTGCTTGATGATTCTTGAGACTAGTTCCCTCGTAGAGTAATTGATTTTCTCGTGTACTTATTAGACATCTAAAACAAATGTAGGAAAAATGAATTACTTTAACATATTACAAATAATACTATGGCCATCACACACGGACTGTACGTGGCCTCCTCTCCTTATCTCTCGGGAGAGATGGCCACATCTAAAATGTAAACAAGTAGAAATAAAACAAGCGAAAACTTGACGTTATAACATAGCACTATTCGTGAACTATTCAAGAAACACAAAAGTAACCATTTCTTTTACAAAATAACATAACCACAATGTAAAACATGAGACCTTAAAAAAAGCTAGCAGTAGACAAAATATTTAAAAAGGATTTTACTTACTTAACATTATTTTTGCCAACATTTTGCTCGTATACTTAAACCCGCGCGCGACGCGAAGCGAATTAAGCAGTAATAGGTGAAATCTAGTGCGCGGTTATATGAAATATTTCAATTGGCCATCTCTCCCTTATGGCCAACTCCCCCGGAATTACCCTATATGAAATAAAAAGTGTGTGGTTTCATTTAAAATCATGAAAATGACTCCGACAGCTAGTAAACGCGCCAACGAAAATTTTTAAATATCGCCAGCAATTGTGCCCCACAAAACTGTAAAGCTTTTATAGAAAACGTTTTTTCTTTCGAATTTATTTTCGTGATTTATTTGGGGTGTAAAATCAAAACGGGACACCCTGTACATGCGTGTACACGTAGCTACATATATACGTATATGTATATATGAACGTGGTAAGAACACCGTAACTCTATGCTTCAGGATTTTCTGTACTTCCTCAAGAGGGAAACTCATTTACGAGCTACAGCAGGGGGTGGGAACGTACTTGCATATACGGACATACATTGATGGGAGTCTCGAGCCCTCGAAAACGACCAAGAACTGATGTATATACTTAACGCTTGTGTGGGCCACGTATATTCCTACATGAGTTACGTGGGCGCAGAGAAGTCTCTTCCAGGCTTAATCGATTTCCGGTATACGCAACGTTTCATTCAACATTTACACGGATGTACAGACAAACGAAAATTTGCAAAAAAACGGACTGTTCGCACATTCAGGGAATATATGATGAAAGTTCTTGATGAAATCTTTTGCACCGGAAACGTATGAGTTGGTGCTCCAAACTACGGATGGGTTAGGTCAGCTGTAGTTATACTACAGCTGAGTATAACTAGCTGCGTATGACTACGCAACTAAACGTTGCGTAGAAAGTTCAATAACTTTCATCATTTATTTCCTAAATGTGCGACCGGCCTGCTTTTAGCAAATTTTTGTTTCTTTAGTCGATGAATACCAAGTAGTACATAGATGTATAACATCGAGCCTGCCGGCAGACTACTTAGCATTCATCGGTTAAACTGAAGCTAAATCGTCAGTTTGGCCAATCGGATTAGTTTGGTGAGCTGTAGTTATACTCAGCTGTAGTTAAACTACAGATGAGTATAACTGCAGCTTGAAATAATACTCAGCTGTAGTTATACTCAGTGTAGTTATACTACAGCTGAGTATAGCTAATTCTTGAAATAATACTCAGCTGTAGTATAACTACAGCTGAGTATTCTAAGTTATACTTATTGTAGTTATACTACAGTTGAATTAATAATACTCAATTTTAGTTATACTACAGCTGAGTATAACTAATTCTGGAAATAATACTCAGCTGCCGTTATATTACAGCTGAGTATAACTAATTCTTGAAATAATACTCAGCTATAGTTATATTCCGTTCCCACATTTAGGACATAAATTATTAAAGTTGTTGAACTTTTATACCGGAAACGCATTCGTTAGTGTTTCAAACCAAAATAAGTAATCTGCCGGCAGACTACTCAGTCTCCATCGTCTAATGTATTGGGAATTCGACTAGGCCGTGGCTCTCCAGTTTTGCGAGTGCAAGTAGGAGTTCCGTTGGTAGACGGCTCAATTTGAGGGTCTGTGAGATTTTCGAGTTGCTTAGAGTCGCAAAAAACTTCCCTTCCTGTAAAATTGAACTTGCCCTTCCTGTAGAATTGAATATAATCGAGCCAACTGGTCGCAAAGTGGAAAAATGTTGGTTTTATTTCACCTCAAGCTGAGATGAAATTCTTCATTAAATCAACTTGAAGGAATTATACTTCTCGAATATTTCTCACGCTTCTCGAGTACAAGGAGTCGTGTTCTTTTGGAAACATTCGAGAAAAGATAAATCTGGACGCGTCATCGAGGTACACAGCGATTCCTTGTTCGAAATATGTTCCTCGTTTTGGACCCGACTCGAACGTCTCTTATCAATGACTCTTCACCTTTTGCCGAAAGTACAAACGATCGATAATTCGGATACGAATGCTCTTTTGGACTACAGATAAAGGAATGAAGTTTCCGACACGTCGAACTCTGAGCTCTCGCTCTGTCTTCGTCTGACGGAAGGGGGTCGGAAGATAAAGGAAAAAAACCTTTCGAAATAATTGTCACAGGTCTCAATCCCGCGTGTATAATTATTGAAAATATTAGGGGTCATAAAACAACTGTTAATTACCCATTGCATATTTACAACGAATGTTTAAAATTATTCTATTGCTTATCTACGTGTAATAAAATTAAAAAAGGTGCTTTGTCCGCTATGTTCCATTTTGCCAAAATATCTTTAGAGATATCAAGATGTTAGGCCACAGCGACGGGTACAAAATCATGTGCGAATTTAACAAATTTTTTTGCGTATGAAAAAGTGATTTACTCATAAAATTAATTACACATCTATTTAGTATGAATATCAAGCTGTTAGAAAATATATTTTTTTTTTCGATGTACAAAATGGTTGACTACTAATATTTTATTTTGTTATCTTTTTTGGGCACCCCGCTTCGTAACATTTAGCATCCACAATTTTTTTACCTAAAACGAAAAAAAAAAAAAAAAAAAATTCTCGTCATACTACATTAGAATACCTAGAGAAGTAAGTACAGAATTTTAAAAAAATTGTTTTATTCAAAAGTTGTAAGTATTCGAACTTAAGAAACGAATTTTCAGTGAAAAATTTCGTTATAACTGCTCATAAACTGCTCGTAAAATGAAAAGTTTTCGATTAATCAGAAATTCCATACGTTCTTGTCTGCGAAATGCGATGAGGAACATAACTTTAAAATTTTAAGTAAATCGAGTGAAAATTGTTGAAGTTATTTGTCACGCCAATTGGGAAAAAGCTGTTTCGAGAAGTTTCGAGTAGTCGAAAATTTTGTACATTGAAAAAAAAATATTTATTTTCTAACAGCTTGATATTCGTACTAAATAGATGTGTAATTAATTTTATGAGTGAATCACTTTTTCATGCGAAAAAAATTGTTGAATTCGCACATGATTTTATACCCGTTACGGTGGCCTAAGGCCTTTATAAAACCGAGTATCAAAACCATATTTTGGAAAAATGTAAAAATTAAGCAAATGGCAACGCGAAAAAATTACAAACAAAGAAATAAATGAACCGGCCATAATTTGCGAATAAGCAAGCGCTGTCTTTATAAGAGGGATTTGCGAATTTCCACGAATTTTCTTTCGAGGTCGTAATTTTCAACAACCACCAAACAAGCACATAACAGGATTATTGGAATTGAAGAAACAATCATCAAGACTAAACGATCCCAAATACAAACGCACATAAAAAATAACAACATTTGCAAGAACCATCGGACAAATATTTTGAAAATTACAAAAAATTGACATCAACACCAAACAAATCCAAACAAAAAATACGCATGAAAACAGCAATCAGTTGTATTAAAAAAAAATTCTCCTATAATCAGACGTGCCTCTTCGGCAAAATAAAACGAAACAAAATCTTCAAAATAATGGTATATATATGCCATATATATATATATATATATATATATATATATATATATATATATATATATATATATATATATATATATATAAGAAGAAAAACACTATATGTGTTACTCAATTTTCCGCGAATAAATTCCTGCTACCGAATAAAGTATGAAAAGAAAAAAATTAACTATATAAAAAAGTATGACAACGTACGCAGCCCCATGTAACCATATTATGATTACCAAAGAAGATAATTAAATTATTATCAAAAGCTGAAATCATTATTGCCTCGGCTTTATTGTCCATCGTGCGGCCTATACGCGAGCTGCCATTTGCACCCTTTGATACCCTGACATAAATTCGACCTCGCTCTGACAAGGGTTGCTCGAATCCAAGCCCAATAAAAAACGTTTCCTCTCCTCTTTATTGATACAAAAAAGTGATGGTAATCGAGGGCCATAAGGGTCTAGATTTCAGGGCAGTTTAATTGCGATAACCCTCGCGAAAATTTTGATTCCAATGCGTTCGCCACATGGAGCACTAAAAAAAAACGTCAGGTGCGTTGATTATTGAGGTAGGTGGCAAAAACTGCGCATTGCATGTGTACGGAAAAAAACGACGAAGAGGAGTGGGTGGAGGAGGGTTGCAAGTAACATATGCCGAGGCGAGAGAGCCCTCCCGTGCCCTCACTGGACTCTGACAATCAGGCGTGACTTCCAGGATAATAACGTGACACGAACTCGAGCGCGCTTTCGTGCCCCGATATACGGGGACGTTGTACTCACACGCGTACATATAGATATGTGTACATATAAAATATATAGACTCGTGTCTGCCTGTATCAGAGCTATGGCTCTGCAAACTTTTAGCGAAATGTACAAACGATGGCTTGACAGGGCGTGTGTGGGTGGGCGCTGCCAAAAGGCAAAATTAAATAGCCCGTTTACCATCTCGTTTCGTGTTGATTCCCACTCGGTTCATGTACTTTCCCTCAACGTTTGTTTGTGCGCCATATGCCGCGCTTGATGTCTATAAATGCAACCCGCCAATCGCTCTTGTTACTCTGATTTTGCGTATGTAAAAAGGGCAAGATGTTTTTAATTTTTTGAGCACTGGCGGTTGGTGGCTGTCGAGATGGGGGGCCTCTTATTGTGTGCACTGAGAAGGAAATATGTGTGTGTGTGTGTGTGTGTGTGTGTGTGTGTGTGTGTGTGTGTGTGTGTGTGTGTGTGTGTGTTCGTGTGTGTGTGTGTGTGTGTGTGTGTGTGTGTATCAGGATTTGTTAACTATTAAAAAATGGTAAAGGTGGATGTGGCGAAACAAATATTTTCTTACAGTTAATGAATCATTCGTTTGAACCTCTGAATTGTCATAAAAAAAAGATTTGGTAATAGTTAATAAATGGGTACTTTAATGGAACATATCCGTTCTTAACAGCCAATAGATATACAGTTGGTCTAATCCAATGCTTTGTATTAATATACTATGAATACTTGTTTCCCATAACTGAGGCGTTTATTCAATGAGATTAGTGGAGAAGTTGTCCCAGATGTAAAGGATAGTTGAGTAAACAATATTTTATATTCGCACAAATCAAGATGTATAGTTGCCATATGAATATTCGGACAAAGTTATTCATTGATTGTCGGCTGATGAATGTGCAGTTGAATCGATGTAGCACAATAGCGCTAGTGGGCACGTGTACAAGGAACAACTCTCATGGAAAATGAGAGTTGTTCCTTGCTACTATCTTGCTAGCAGCGTATTAGTCGCTTGTTAGTAGCTTGCTAGTAGCTATCTAGTAGCTTGCTAGTAGCTATCTAGTAGCTATCTAATAGCTTGCTAGTAGCTAGCTAGTAGCTTGCTAGTAGCTAGCTAGTAGCTAGCTAGTAGCTTGCCAGTAGCTTGTTAGTAACTTGTAGATGCATGTATAATTACCATATGAATATTTGGACAAAGTCATTCATTGATTGTCGACAGATGAATGCGCAGTTGAATCAATGTAGCACTATAGCGCTAGTGGGCACGTGTAAAAGGAACAACTGTCATGGAAAATGAGAGTTGTTCCCTGCTACTATCTTATTAGTAGCTTATTAGTAGATTGTCAGTAGCTTGCTAGTAGCTTGCTGGTAGCTTGCTAGTAGCTTGCTGGTAGCTTGCTACTACCTTGATAGTAGCTTACTTTTAGCTTGCTTGTAACTTGCTAGCAGTTTGCTAGTAACTTGCTGGTAGCTTGCTAGTCGCTTGCTAGTAGCTTGCTAGTCGCTTGATACTAGCAAGCCAGTAGCAAGTCCGTTCATCGGCGGACAACGAAGATGGTACCATCAATACGGCGTAGAGCAAGAGACAACTCTCATAGTAAATAGGCGGTCGACGTCTTGGCCACCCCTGCTATAATGCATATTTTAATATTCTCTATACAGTAGAACCTCGATTATCCGAACTAGTCTCAGTCCCAATTAGCTCGGATAATCAAAAGTTCAGATAATCGAAACGTGGGTTTTTTGGGACGAGATCATAAACAACATTGTTGTTTATGATCTCGTCCCAAAAAACCCACGTTTCGATTATCCGAACTTTTGATTATCCGAACTAATTGGGACTGAGACTAGTTCGGATAATCGAGGTTCTACTGTATATACTTTCAAAAGTTTCCTAAAGTTTCGGTAGGTCCTACAAAACAAGCAAATCGTTAATTGATGCCATCGGCGTTGAGAACAAATTTAAGTTTTCACGGTCACAAACTGATATCTTCTAGACCGTATCTAAATCGCGTCTGAGCATGAATGAGCTTGTGCGACAAAGGGCCATGGTAGCGTACAAAGTAAACGGTCTTGCCAAATGTACGATACTCATCTGAAGTACAGATTTGTTAACTATTAACAAATCATTATTTGAAACGAATCGTGGATTTTGTTAACAGATATTTGCTCACTGATTATCATGGCTTTATTTGATTCAACTGAAGATGGTTTTATTGTTATCAAATATTCATTTCGTAACAGGTGTACGACTGTGATCTAAAAGAACTACTGGGCCAACATCTTTAATACAGATTCATTAATAGTTAATAAAATTTTATTTGCGTTAAATAGAGAAGTTGTCGCGTCAAATGTCTATCTCTTGACTCAAATGCGGCCGAGATAGGCGTTTTGAATGAAGATCAGTTAATTATTGTGACATGTTCATTTCCATTGAACACAAGATAGTCGCGGCAGCTATACGTTAACGACTCCAAATCTAAATATATTAATTGTGAACAAATATCTCCTCCTTTGGACAGTATTACCCGGGGAAAAAAGTTCATGTCTCAGTGGATATGTTAATATATGTTTCAGATATTGTCATACATGTATCAGATATGTTTATATCTGGCATTTTACAGTATCATATATGATTAGGTCTGATCATATTCCACATCACATATGCATATAGAAGATCATATCTGATCAAATACAGTATCTGGCCTGACCATATATGAACTCATATCTGTTTATATCTGGCTAAGTACCAAGACGAGTTGGTACCGTAAATTCGTATCTGAACATACATGATGTGATATGTGAACGTATCTGTTCGTATAAGATCATATCCGATCAAATACAGTACCAGACTCTGCTATATAGATCTCATATATGTTTTTATCTGGTCAGGTACCAAGGCGAGGTGCCAGCGTGAAACCATATCTGAACATATATGATGTCATATATGAGCAGGCACGTTCATATAAAATGTTATCCCATCAGATACGATACCAAACCTGGAAATATACGAAGTCTTATAAACTCATACCTTGTCGTATATGAAGTTCAGTTGTTCACACATGAAAACATCTGAATATATGAAACGATATATGAGGATATGAGACAATTCAGGTATGGCACTTCACCTGACTGTATTATATGTGATCATGTGAGTTACTATCTGTATTAGATGTGACTATTATACAGTTGATGCATGAGATTATGTGTGACTGTATTATATGTGATCATGTGAGTACTATAATATTATTAATTATTAACACGTCAAATGATGACGTTTTAATAACCCCGCTCTATAAGTGTAAACATTTTAATATCTTCATGACTGCCCTAACAAGATTTGATCTGTCTCAACATGTTAAGATTTGCTCTGATATAGTCGGAGTCATACCTGGTCTGATGATTCAGATAAACTATGATTCTATCATATCGGCAGGTATATTGTTCATAGACGTCCAGGTCTATTGGGATCCACGGTATTTTATTCTTATACGGACAGACAGATCTGTTCCAATAAGATTAGATTTGCCTGACATGATCAGATCTGGCCCAATAAAATCAGATCTACCTGACATGATCAGATCTGGTCCAACAAGATCAGATCTTGCCTGGGGATTGGATCTGGTCAGACCTGCTGCGATATGGACGGGTCTGCTCTCAAAATTATCAAAATGGCTCTGATATGATCATACATGCTGAGATATAAGCATACATGATCTGTCATGCCACTACATGAACAGATATTCCGAATTTTCTTGTCTGATCATATCTGATTCTACAAATATGATTTAGATATATTCAGATATGAACTTTTTTCCCGGGTATCGAATCACAATTTGAACTCGTTATTCGATGATCATAAACATCTACTGAGTTAACCCATTAACGCCCAACAATCGCGATTTTTTCCTTCATTTTCAAGCCAGACTTTTATTATATAAAAAAAAATCATAAAAAATGAAAAGATATGTTCCCTAGTATTTTCGAGGGTGCTCTTTCAGAATCTGGGGTCAAAATCGGGTTTTGTCCATTAGAAAAAAAAATATGGCGGCTTTTAAACAAAAAAAAAGCAGGAAAAATCGATGACACTTTTTTTTCAAAATTTTTTTTCACCTCGAAGCCGGTGAAAAGTCCGGTTTTTTTTCAACCATGGGTGCATAGAATAGTGACGATTGAACAACCAATTTTTTTAATTCGTCGTTGTCAACATTTTCAACCCCAAAATGGCGCTTTTCACCCCCTGAGTGACACAAAAAATTTCACGCTCGGTGTCCCAAATGAAAAGTAGTTAGATTTGGACGAAAATTGGTACTCGGAGGTTTTTGAGGTCGCTGATTACGATTCTGTTCTCAAAATTCCGAAATTCAAAATGGCCGATCCAATATGGCGGACACAAATGCAAAAGTTCATTTGAATTGGATAAAACGTGGCACTCGGGGGTTATCGAGGTCGCTGGTTATGATTCTGCTTTCAAAATTCCGAAATTAAAAATGGCGGACACAAATGCAAAAGTTCATTTGAATTGGATAAAACTTGGCACTCGGGGGTTTTCGAAGTCGCTGATTATGATTCTGCTCTCAATATTTCGAAATTCAAAATGGCGGATTCAATGTGGTGGACACAAATGCAAAAGTTCATTTGAATTGGATAAAACGTGGCACTCGGGAGTTTTGGAAGTCGCTGATTATGATTCTGCTCTCAAAATTCCGAAATTAAAAATGGCGGATCCAATATGGCGGACAAAAATGCAAAAGTTCGTTTGTATCGGATGGAATGTGGCATTCGGGGATTTTCGAGGTCGCTGATTATGGTTCTGCTCTCAAAATTCCGAAATTAAAAATGGCGGATCCAATATGGCGGACACAAATACAAAAGTTCATTTGAATTGGATAAAACGTGGCACTCAGGGGTTTTCGAGGTCGCTGATTATGATTCTGCTCTCAAAATGTCGAAATTAAAAATGGTGGATCCAATATGGCGGACACAAATGCAAAAGTTCATTTGAATTAGATAAAACGTGGCACTCGGGGGTTTTCGAGGTCGCTGATTATGATTCTGCTCTCAAAATTCGAAAGCCTTTGGGTATTTAAATACCTGAAAATACCAGGTATTTAAATACCCAAAGGCTTTCGAATTTTGAGAACAGAAATATAATAAGCGACCTAGAAAACCCCCGAGTGCCACGTTTTATCCAATTCAAATGGGCTTTTGCATTTGTGTCCGCCATATTGGATCCGCCATTTTTAATTTCGGAATTTTGAAAGCAGAATCATAATCAGCGACCTCGAAAACCCCCGAGTGCTACGTTTTATCCAATTCAAATGAACTTTTGCATTTGTGTCCGCCATATTGGATCGGCCATTTTGAATTTCGGAATTTTGAGAACAGAATCGTAATCAGCGACCTCAAAAACCTCCGAGTACCAATTTTCGCCCAAATCCAACTACTTTTCATTTGGGACACCGAGCGTGAAATTTTTCGTGTCACTCAGGGGGTGAAAAGCGCCATTTTGGGGGTGAAAATGTTGACAACGATGAATTTAAAATATTGATTGTTCAATCGTCACTATTCTATGCACCCATGGTTGAAAAAAAACCGGACTTTTCAACGACTTCGAGGGGAATTTTTTTTTTTTTTTTAAATGTCTTCGATCTTTCCTGTTTTTTTTTCTTTAAAAGCCGCCATATTTTTTTTCCTAATGGACAAAACCCGATTTTGACCCCAGATTCTGAAAGAGCACCCTCGAAAATACTAGGGAACATGTCTCTTCATTTTTTATATTTTTTTATATAATAAAAACCTGCCTTGAAAATGAAGGAAAAAATCGCGATTCTTGGGCGTTAATGGGTTAAGAGAAATAAAAGTGATCAAATAAATCATTCGTTTCAAAGAAATATTACCCCCGGGAAAAAAGTTCATATCTGAATATATCTGAATCATATCTGTAGAATCAGATATGATCAGACAAGAAAATTCGGAATATCTGTTCATGTAGTGGCATGACAGATCATGTATGCTTATATCTGAGCATGTATGATCATATCAGAGCGATTTTTATAATTTTTAGAGAAGACCCGTCCATATCGCAGCAGGTCTGACCAGATCCAATCCCCAGGCAAGATCTGATCTTGTTGGACCAGACCTGATTTAATTGGGCCAGATCTGATCATGTCAGGTAGATCTGATTTTATTCGGCCAGATCTGATCATGTCAGGCAAATCTAATCTTATTGGACCAGATCTGTCTGTCCGTATGAGAATAAAATACCGTGGATCCCAGTAAACCTGGACATCTATGAACAATAGACCTGTCCATATGATAGACGAATCATAGTTTCTCTGAACCATCAGACCAGGTATGGCGCCGACTATATCAGAGCAAATCTTACCCTGTTGAGACAGAACAAATCTTGTTAGTGCAGTCATGAAGATGTTAAAATGTTTACATATATAGAGCGGGGTTATTAACACGTCATCACTTGACGTTTTAATAATTAATAATATTATAGTAACTCACATGATCACATATAATACAGTCAGGTGAGGTGCCATATCTAATCGGATATCGTCTCATATCCTCATATATAATTTCGTATATTCAGATCTTTTCATGTGTGAACAACTGAACTGAATATACGACAAGGTATGAGTGTATAAGACTTCGTATATTTTTCAGGTTTGGTATCGCATCTGATGGAATAAAATTTTATATGAACGTGCCTGCTCATATATCACATCATATATATTCAGATATGGTTTCACGCTGCCAACTCGCCTTGGTACCTGACCAGATAAAAACATATGTGAGATCTATATAGCGGAGTCTGGTACCGTATTTGATCGGATATGATCTTATACGAACAGATACGTTCACATATCACATCATGTATGTTCAGATACGAATTTACGGTACCAACTCGCCTTGGAACTTAGCCAGATATAAACAGATATGAGTTCATATATGGTCAGGCCAGATACTGTATTTGATCAGATATGTTCTTCTATATGCATATGTGATGTGGAATATGATCAGACCTAATCATATATGATACTGTAAAATGTCAGATATAAATATATCTGATACATGTATGACAATATCTGAAACATATATGAACATATCACCTCAGACATGAACTTTTTTTCCCGGGCCGCCATAAAATGTAGTCATGAGAACATGAATATTCCTTAACGACTAACAAATTTTGTAACAGTTGATGAATATTTTAATAAAAGTGCCGAGTAAATGTATTTCTTTACTAAATTGTTTTCTTAGTTTGAGTTGAATCAAATTTTGAGTATCAATTGCTCGTAGACTGAGAGAAATATAGGGTGTTTCCAACTATATTTTAACTATATTTTATATTTTCCTGAGGGGATTATAAAATGTCATAGCCATTTACTGCCTAAATATAGTACTGCTTCTTGATGTTTTAGTAGTTCCATGAATTATGCACATATGCTAACCGCAACTACTAATATTACGCATTGCTCATTGCTATATATTATATTTTAGGTTTCTATAAAATGGATATTCTCTGACACTATCACAAATATACTTCCCCAAGATCCTAATAGTGAACAGGACTGAAATATATATACACTGATTTTAAATGTTGCCTGTGACTTGCAATGATGTTTATAGCGACTTGTACCATATTATAAGATACGATCTGCTATATGCGTATTTGGTGTGACTACTAAATTCATAGATTATTTTGTGAATCCATAACAAAATTAATTTCGTTATTTTATTTCTTTTTATTATAATTCGTCATTCCCTGACCTCTTTCAATGATTTATTTCGAAGAAAATATTTCGCCTACACATGAAATCGAACCTACAATCTACCTACCTTTTCTGCCTATACTGTACGTAGGGGGGGGGGGGGGGGGGTCAAGGTTTGCGTTACGTCACGATTTTAAAACTGCCAGAAATAGCCAAATTTCTACATGTTCAAGTTTTTAAATTTAAACCTCGCGTGCAATTTTACCGCGGACAGCTCACAGCTTTCTATATGCAATGTCAGTTAAGGGGGAAAGTCACTGTCCTGCACAAGTCACTGACTTGCACAAGTCACTTGCTACTGTGCAAAAACGTTATGTGTATGAAAAAAATCGCAATTATTGACGACAAAGCTCTGGTTACGTGACTGAATAGGGGGGGGGGGGGGGGGGGTAACAAATTGGGAAATTTTGCGTTACGTAAATTGTGTATGCCCCCTAACAAACTAAAGTAATTCCGGCTGTACTCCCGAATTGCTGTTAGTTCTGATTTAGTTGAAATTTCACACAAACCTTTTTTCATGATATAATTCACTCCTTAGATGGATTTTTGGCGCATCAAAATATTTTTGCACCATATAATAGTGATTTTTACAATATTATATGATATGACCTGCTAAAGGCACGGTAATGGGTGTACTACAAGAACAAAAGGTAAACTACAAGGAGAAGTGTTAAACTGATTTTCTATTTTTTTTTTGTACAACGAACATACTATGTAACAGTTGTGAGACACGCGTAGTTCTTAAAACTACTAAGTCGTGGTTTCTCCAGCTGCAAATGATTGAAGTCTTCTCTATAAGTAAATATTACCATAATTTTGTTTTACTGGTCTTTTTTCATGAGGTCTTTTAACCATTTAGACTCATCATACGTTAACTTTAACCATACGAATTGTAGAAACTTGAAAAGAATAGTAGAACTTTGACTGAACAAAATCTAATGTACAGTATGCAACATTAGTATTTGTGCACCGATTTTGTGATAGCACTGAATTAACCATATCTATACTGTCCAGCCTTTTATAATAGTTAATAATTATTTCGGGGACAAAAGGTAGCCAACACGCCATCGAAATCGCATGTTTAGATACAGTTTTCCCTTATAGTTGTGTTAACCATGTTATGATTGCGGTGTCAATAAACTATAGCGAATTTTACTATCCCTGCTTTTACCATAGGCGTTTTTAGGGTTCCGTACCCAAAGGGCAAAACGGAGCCCAATTCCCGCATAGAAATTTGCTGGTACCGACTCCAAAAATCAGTCATTTGGTATTATAAATATTTAAATAACAACAATTTTATATATTTTCATTATCTGCTTAGAGCAGGAGTATACAAAGCTTTCTTCAGCTACCATCACCTCATACGGTTTCAGTTTAGTTCCACCTAAGAACTAAGACAGAAAAAAGCATTACCTAATTAAGGGGATAGGCCACAGTAACGGGTATAAAATCATGTGCGAATTTATCATTTTTTTTCGTATGAAAAAGTGATTCACTCATAAAATTAATTACACATCTATTTAGTATGAATATCAAGCTGTTAGAAAATATATATTTTTTTTTTCGATGTACAAAATGGCCGTCTACTAATATTTTATTTTATTATTGTTTTTAGGCGCTCCGCGGCGTGACATTTAGCATCCACAATTTTTTACCTAGAACAAAAAACAAAAATTCTCGTCAATCGACATTAGAATACGTATGGAAATACGTACGGAAGTTAAAAAATATTGTTTTATTCAAAAGTTGTTTGTATTTGAATTGAGTTGTGGGTATTTGAATGAATTTTCAGTAAAAAATTTCGTATAAAAGTGCTCATAAAATGACATAATTTCGATTAATCAGAAATTCCGTACGTACTTCTCTGCGAAATGCAATTAGAAACATAACTTTTAAAGTTGAAGCAAATCGAGTGAAAATTGTAGAAGTTATTTGTCATGCCAATTGGAAAAAGCTGTTTCGAGAAAAACGCGTTGAAAATTTAAGGTACTTTATGGTCGTGCCAGAGGTGGGCTTACGTTATACGCTCAAAGTCAGTGAAAAAAAATCGTCTTGCTGTAAATCGATTAGTAACTTATTCTTATGATGATAAAGCACCGTTTTAGCGAAAAAAACATCGATTTTTCAAAAATTCTACTGTGGCCTTACACCTTAAATAACTAGTTAAAAAAAAGTTACTTGATCATATGTACGGAACCCTAATAAAGCGAGGCCCGACTCGCACGTGGCCGAGTTTTTTTTCCAACTAACATTGCCTTTTCTCTCAGTGTATGGAAAAAGGAGAGTTTCGCGGGCTTCCCTGTCGTTAAAGTTTTGGTAATTTCGAAGCTATTTGCTCCCTCGTGAAATGCCAAAAGGCATTTCACTATGTTTGACACATAAGTTTTTCCGTGTTACATTTTTCCCTTCTCTTTTTCATTCCTGATAAATTGTAATCGGTGCAAACTCGTCGAGATGGAAAATTATAGCGAGATTTTTTTATCGCTATGATCGAACTGTTGTAGTTAATAGAATGTCAGTTTTCCCATATACGTTACGCCAGTTCTGCACGCTATTGAAAGTCGCTTACGAATAACTATAATAAATATTCTACAAGATCTATAATAAAATCATATATTATCGAGACCTTTGAAAATTGACTCAGCATTCGGGGAGTAAAAAAAAACCTCCAATTAAATCAAAGTTTATGATTGCCCACATCCGTCGCATATACATCCGCCCCCACAATACTCATATATTCATGGCGTTTCGAGGTGTAAAAAATTTAATACATCAATCTACACGAAAACTGAAATTGTCCAATAGATCTTCGTTTTTACTTCCACAGCAAAGTCGATTGAACAATTCGGCAATTAAATTGACATTCATGATTTGCTCATTTGATTCTACTACTGTTATTCAACTCAATATCAAGCGCCATACGACGCAAAAGATATCAAACTCCGGCCATGTTACCTGGCATGCCCGTAGACGAACAAAAATTACATCTCATCAACGATCGCAGACCTCCAAGAAGGTTTCTACTTTTAGCAAGTTTCCCATAAAGTTTCGGACTCGTTTATACGGTGTACAAGAATCGTCTGTTTGCCCTTCGTAGGGTGACTTCGTCACACCACTCACGTCTTCTCCCTGAAATATTAAAAGCCCCAGCTCTCCAGTCATCAACTGTCCGCTCCAACTTTCTACCCTGTCCCTCGCTCGGAAAACTCTCCGTCTGTTCTCCAGAGTGTCTGGATCGAGCGATGATGAGGAGACTCCACGTCGTCAACTCCTTTGTTTCAATTGTCGAGAATTTCTCATACATAACATACATAGGTATGGTATCTTACGAGCCTGCAATCGTGAAGAGGGAAGAGCCGGAGAATTGATCGAATCATGGTCATTCCAGTATATAAGGTATCGACCATTCCAGAATTCAAATGTACTTCTTTTTTCCGTTACATGGAACATTTCAGGCCAACCAAATTATTTTTCGATTTTATTTTCCTCAAAATATTCCAGAGCGTTAAAAAATTCATGAGAAAAATTTTACGATTTAGATGGTACATTTGATGGCGGGAAAAAATGGAGCATCATCGAAAAGAGATACAAATTTGGAACAAAAATGGAAAGAATTCTTTATAAATTATGTGCTGTTAATTCTACTTATGATTTATTTTTTATTTTTCATAATTGATAACTAATTCAGAATTCACGGGAATTATTAGAAATCTAGACGAAAATATTGAGAATTTTCCGCCGAATTTGTGGCCCAAAAAAATTGCGATGTGAATGATTGAGGGGGAGCACACGTTGGCGAGTTGCTCTCTGGAGAAGAATTGCTCGCCATCGGCCATGGGGCAAAGACATTCCGAGAGCGTTTTCGCCACCCGCGAATCATCACGCTCTCTCCCTCTCCCTCTCTCTCCCTGACTCGGATCGCGAAAGTCTCGAACGTACACGCTATTACGAGTACTCTCAGTCGTAAAAAATTCATTACCCACCCGAGGAATAATCGATCGACAGCCCGTGTAATTACGTGCGCGCCCTTCGAAGAGCTCGCAGCGAAAATCTCGGCTCTTGACCTGGCACAGCACCATGTTAGGAGAGAAAAGGAAAGAGGAAGAGAGGCACCTTCGGTTTCATATCCTCGTGATCTAACCCCGGACTCTTTGTGATTTTTCACGCACTCGCGCGTTTTGCAGCTATCCGAGGGATCGGATCAAATGGAGGCACGCAGTGTGACTAAAGAAGTCGCTCATTGGTCACGCGGATCCTTCCTTCGATCTTTATTATTGAAGATTTCACATATTTTCTTCACCCAAGAGTGAATCCAGAATTTGTTTCTGGGGGGCTCGGGTGAGATCGGGGAGGGGGGATGTGATTATTCTGGGTCTCCTTGGCTTTTTTGTATAGTCAATATGGACTGTCGGGGGGCACGTGCCCCCCCTCCCCCGAATGCACCGCCGGTGGATGCAGATTTTTTTATTTCGGGGGCACGGCTGGGCACGGGGAGGCGGGGCTGTGATTATTCTGGGACTCCTTGGCTTTCTTCATTAGTCGATGTGGACCGTCTGGGGGGGGGGGGCGCACGTGCCCCCGTGCCCTCTCTCCCTCAACCCACCTTTAGCAGATCCAGAATTTTTCCTGCGGGAAGGGGGGCACGGGGAGGGAGAGGGTGATTCTTCCAGGACTCCTTGGCTTTTTTATATAGTCGATTTAGCATAGGGGGAGGGGTGGCACGTGCTCATTTACTATGCCTATTTATATTTATGTGATGAGATTATACATTATTACCATTAATTAATATTAAGTGTTGCCAACATACGCCAACTTCGCGGACTGCATGAGGTTGGCTGCAATGCTCTTGATTCGCCAGCCAAAATTCGTAAGCGTTCATCGAACCTTGATGGTTCAATATTCAATATTTATGAATTACGATGGGCAAGATGCGTTTTTTTTCTAAATTATTACAAAGGTTTAGTTTTCTTTACGTCATGGGTGGCTCCTCGCGGCCTGCCGGGGGTCGTGTTGCGGCCCGCGGAGCTGGGTCACATGAAAATAAATGTTATATTTTATTATACATATCACCAAAAGAACATTCCATCATGAGGCGTTCGTATCATATAACATTTGTATGGGAGTATGAGAAATATTATTTCTGAAATTCGGCCTACATACTGACAAGGTTGGCCACCCATGTTTTAATCCATTGTTAGAAATGATTTATCTTTGTGTTAAATAAACAAAGAAGTTACATTACCCATAGCGTGAACGTATTGCCCATCTAACCCCATGCAAAATTACATACATTACACTACTTTTTATCTCTGGTGTTTTGTGATTTCAAATCTTCAAAAAAATCGTCAAATTCTAGTATAATCTAGACAATAACATATATATTTTTTTAAATCAATCGTGGGTTGTGGCTAACGCTCCAACCTCCTTAATCAGGGACAAAAAAGTATAGGAAAAAATGTAACATGAAAAAATCGATGTGCCTAATACAGTGAAATTACTTTTGGCGTTTTACGAGGGAAAAAATAGCTTCGTAATTAGGGCCATTTTTACGACAGGGAAACCTGCTGTCAAAACGAATCTGATTGAACTCAAACGTCTACCGAGCAAATTTTGCCTGTCCCTTCATCGGTACAAACCCCGCATAAGAAGATGCCCCGCATCTCGAAAGCCACCAACTCTCGTTAGCGCTTCAAAAATTAAAACCTCCGTGCCCTTTTTACACACGGAAGTTCAAAACGATAAAAGCAAGTACTCGAGCTTGCAGTGTCTTTTCGCGGCTTCGAGACTTCAAGGATTTATACGACTGCGACATTCGAGTCACGTATAGACACACACGCCTGTGGGACGATAATCTGGTATGCGCGAGTGCAAACTCGGAATTTCCGTGTCTCGAGAGAATACCCGAAAAAGAATGAAATAATAGGGAGAGGAAAAGCGAGAGAACTTTGCAGAGAAAAATCCTTTCTGCACCAAAAGACGTTGCGACCGGACGACCACGTTCGTATTTACTTGATTTCGCGTTTGCCAAGAAAAGTGCGCGAGAGCCAGTCCGTGTGCATGTAGATGACGAACATTCTATGCCAACTGGACTAAACGATTTACACATTTTTCTCAATTCGTTAATTTTGGGATATTTTCGATTTAGTGAGGATGGTCCTCGAAGTCGAAAATCTTAGAAATCCCGTTTATATGTTACATTGATATAATGAATTTTTAAAATATATATGTATACCCTAAGCTAAGTTTGTAAGTAAGATTACGCAACCTCAAGGGGCCTTCATTAGCCTGCATAGTACAATTTTCCCAATGCATAGTTTTACAGCCTAGGATCTGAACTTCAATTTACAACAAAGATTTTGTAACAATTCAAAAAATTGACTGAGCTATGACGATTTTTGCGAAGCATCGGTCTATTGCGATATACCCTTATTTCTTTTGCTTTTTTTTTCTCGAACACTATGTCCCGTGTAGAAATTTTAGTAGGGATACAGCTGGATTCTGACTTGTATCCCGGGCTCCCAGTTGGGATCTAGTCCGATATCGGATCAGATTCGAAGACTAAATGTAAGATCCGTAAACTGGATTCCATTAGGGATCCAGAACCGGATCCTTTAATGACTCTTAATAGATTCCCCATGGAATCATTGAGGAATCTGGAAAGGATCACGCGTGAATACAGGCTGAAATAAAATGTCAAAAATGGAATTATGACATGTTAAATTTATTATAAAAATAAATAACATTTATAAAGTTTTGGTGCATTAAACTATCAATAAAAAACAATTTGTCTAAAGATTCAAATGGCAGATCGCGCTCATCGCGAGATTTTGATGTGAATTTAAAAAAATTCACACCAAAATCTGTGAAGCAAATGTTTTGACAAGAAATTATAAATGGAAAAAAATTCACAAAATTAGTTGTGAATTTTTTCGTATTTAAGACAAATTAAAATCAAATTCAAAGTGATTAGATTAAAATTTGCGCCAAAAGTGAGTTCGTACGTATTTTGAGAGAAAACATTGCCTCGAGGCAAAGAAATTTTTGCACATAACTTTTTGTGCGAACATTTTTTTGCCTCAACACAATGTTTTCTCTCAAAATACGTTTACACTTGTGGTGTAAATTTTAATATAACTGTCGTGAATTCGATTTTTATTTTGTTCAACTTGAGGAAATTCACAACTTATTTTGTGATTTTTTTCATATTTGTAATGTAATATTTGAAACTCACAACTTTTTTTACAAAAATTTCTTTGCCTCGACGAAATGTTTTCTCTCAAAGTACGTAAGAACTCACGGTTGGTGTAAATTTTAATCTAATCATTGTGAATTTGATTTTAATTTGTCTTAAATACATATTTATACCCACCGACATGTCGGTGGGTATAAACAGAGACTTATTCCCCAAAACCGGTATCCCGGTTAGAATCCAACTTGCATCAGTATCGGAATATGTACGACGACGATGGCATAATTTTGAAAATTTTGGCATCACGTGTATTTTCGGTATTACTATGTAATTCCTATCTATAGATAGGAATTTTATAGATAGGAATCTATAGACAGAAATTCCTATCTATAGATAGGAATTCCATAGTAATACAGAAAATACACGTGACGCCAAAATTTTCAAAATGATGCCATCGTCGTCGTACATATGCCGATACTGATGCAAGTTGGATTCTAACCGGGATACCGGTTTTGGGGAATCCATGACAAATCCTGATCGGGATTTGATCGGACATAGGGTATCCCGGTCAAAATTTCTGCACGGGGTTTTATAAACTGCTATAAATCGTATTTCAAAATCTATTCGTTTGATCCACTTCAAATTCGTAATTGCGACATAAATAGTTTACAACATTTTATGTCGCAAAATCGAAGGATTTTTTCATATGGTTATCCATTTCTCAATAACAAATAATTTAAGTTGTTTTAGTCGAAAATCGAACTTTCCTAAAGCTTGGCATTTTGATAATTTGCAGAATTTAAAAAAAGTATCCGTTTATACGAAAGCGTTGCTATTGTATTACTAAAACCATTTTTTTTAATTTTTCATCTCAGATAAGTCGAGTTACCAGAGCCACCTATGCCATTAGGTCGTGCAGCAACGGTGGCCCTTTCTTTGTACATTAATCAATTCATTGGTTATCAATATTTTTTTTATGAAAAAAAACTGTAACCTGGCAAAACTATGTATTAATGGTGGGGAAAATTCCGATCTCGTCAATCCAATACTCTGATTTACAAAAAAATTAATCTGTCGATATTCTCCTCACATTAAATAAGTGCTTAACGAAATTCCTAACTTTTTTCAAAATTCCCGATATTGGGCCCGTAATTCCCAATCGTGAGATGGTATGACGTTATTCATAAACGCGCTCACCTCCCCCAATATATATATTTACACACACACACACGCGCGCGCGCGGGTGTGTGTGTTTGTGTGCGTGTCTGTGTGTGAATGCATACGTGCGTGACACACGAACATTTCTCTCCTGCGTCGAGAGTCACCGCAGATAAAAGTATATTCTTCCAGGAAAAGATGACAACTTCGAAGACGATGAGAAGACTCCACAGTTCTCACACATACACGTAAGATGTGTCTCTCATATAAAAGAGCAACAAAAAAAAAAGCATAACTGAGCCGAGTACCACGGGCGTTGGGCCGGTACCAACAGCTGCACGTGTCCAAAACTTTCCAACTTTGCCATTAACGCCTCTGATCGACTTTCCAACGAATTTGTCGTTATTATTAGGAGTACAACTTTGCAGTGACCGTTTTACTTAGAGAGCCACTGCGGCCGAAGTAGTGGCCCTAGCTCAATAAAAAAAAGTGGCATTTTAAACTAGAGGCTCTGCCAATGTAAACAATTTTAAAAAGCTAACGGATACGTGTATGCATTATAAAGTTATTGGCACTCAAACATGGCAACTTACGAGCCGAATTCTCAGCATTTGCGGGAACTGCTCCAAAGACAACAAAGGAAGGAATTTTTGCCCCGGATCGTGACTGGAGATGAAAAGTGGGTTTACTACGATAATCCTAAACGCCGAAAATCATGGGGACTGCCTGGTCATATTCCGTCATCGACGCCCAAACCGAATATTCACGGATCCAAAGTGATGCTGTGTATCTGGTGGGACCAGCTGGGCGTTGTGTACTATGAGCTGCCCAAACCATCCGAAACCATCACAGGGGGAATTCTACCGACGTCCGTTGATGCGCTTGAGTAAGGCACTCAAAGAGAAACGGCCACAATTCAACGAAAGACATGACAAGGTGATACTGCAGCATGACAATGCCCGACCCCATGTTGCAAATGTCGTGAAAAAGTACTTGGAAACGCTGAAATGGGAGGTTTTATCCCACCCGCCGTACTCTCCAGACATTGCCCCTTCCGGCTATCACTTGTTTCGGTCAATGGCACACGATTTGGCTGACCAGCACTTCGGTACTTACGAAGAAGTCAAAAATTGGGTCGATTCCTGGATTGCCTCCAAGGACCAAGACTTTTATCGACGCGGGATTCGAATGCTACCTGAAAGATGGGCCGAGGTCGTAGCTAGCGACGGGCAGTACTTTGATTAAAAAATATGTAGCCACTTTTTTATAATAAAACCTTAAACTTTTGAAAAAAACGGTCACTGCCAAGTTGTACTCCCAATATTATTATTATTATTACTATAATTATTGATATAGCAGTTTGATTTATTGTTATTATGATTATTAACGTTTAAATTCATATTATTATTCACTTTTAATCATTATCGTTATTAATTGTTATTATATACACGGGGTGGATTATTTAACGTAACCACCCCAAATATCTCCATTGCCTTTAGAGTTACGAATAAAATGTCAAGAGGTAATTTGATTAATTTCGAAGGGCTGATACAGTAGTGAAAATTTCATTTTTGTCAAGGTCATAGTTTTTGCGTTCTCAAGGTCATTAATGGTTTCTCAAATGAGAACATGTTTTTTTTTATTAAGATGTTGTAGCTGATATTCAGACAAATCCAACGACCTGTGATGCCATGATCTTGACATGGTTTTTCATAGGTCGTTGGATTCATCTGAATATCAGCTACAACGTCTTAATTTAAAAAAAAAACGTGTTTCCATT
>OZ023312.1:72367746-72395246 GCA_964007375.1 Ophion obscuratus
ATGCTTGTAGTCCTCTCTATTCAGAGGATGTTCGTATAGTAATTACCTTATTCGTACGATTTCAAGGATTCGGAGGGGTTTTGTCATACGACGGATAGGATACAATCAAAATTATGAATTTTTTTATTTAATGATAATTTTTTTATCGTAGCGTGCTCTCGCAGGCCATCATTTACAGGATACTTGTATAGCAACATTACTATTGTAATCATAATTTCAATGATCCGTGAAAATTTATAAAATAACGGATACACTGGCATAACAAATATGACATTTTTATAATTGATTTTGTTAATATTCACAAGACAGACCTTCTTATATATAAATGAAATCTTTTTAATTCGAAAATTACACTAATTGTTTGCCGTATCTTTATTCGTTTACTCTCACCTCTTGGGAATAATTGGTCAACCAATTAATCAATTAGAATTACCTGATCGATATCCGTAAAAAAGTAGATGCTGATTAGAGAAAGGAGAAATTTGAGGGTAAAAGCTTCATTTCCCGGAGTCGCCTAATTCGATTTGTTGAAATTAGAAGCCGCTTCCCTTATGCCGGAAACGCGTCCTCTCGCCTTTATACACGCGGCATAACGATGGAGCGCTGCGAACTTGGACGTTTCGTAGATTTCGTAATTAATTGTATCAACTGTCGGTGAGGGTAACGAGGCGAAAGTAATTTGACTAACGAAGGAAAATTCTTAAATTAACGAAGCTGACCCCCACCCCCTCTCTCTCGTTACATTCCTTCCACGATTACGATCTTCTTTCTTTGGTGCTCCTCGCACTTTTTCCTTTAACTTTACTTTTTTTGCAACGGGAATCGATTCACGCTCATTTAATTCCCCATTATTCCTCACCTTCGTAGCTCCCGGGCAGTCTCGAATATTATTTAAGAGGGTGAATTTTACGATTTCTCCTTTCCTCCCCTTTTCATCTTGTGAACGAGACAAATATTGGAGAGTCAAATATTTGAGGGTGCCAGGAATTTTCGTTAAAAAAATGAACGTTCGAGAAATCGGATAGAAAAGTGTGCTCGCATTTACGAAAAAAAAAGGATAATCAATTTTCAATCGTAAAAATGAAAATTAATATATATCGTAAAAAGTAAAAATCTGACATCAAAATATCAATAGTAAAAATAATTATTAATAAAAGCCGTAAAAATATTAATTAATCCAAATCGCAAAAATGTCGTAAAAATCCTAAATATATAAATAAATAAAAATCGTATAAATACTAATTAATATTAATCGTAAAAAGTAAAAAAAAACCTATAAAGGTATTAATTGTAAAAACTGAAAATATACAAAAAATATTGATCGTAAAAATATAAATGAATAAAAATCGTCCAAATATTCGTCGATCTTTTTCGAAAATACGACCCCCGTCCCCTTCGCCGGGCTACGCACGTTGCACCATGCAAATACGTAGCGACCGATCGTCGAATATCTTTTTTCATTTTGGTGTCTCCGAGGAACGGCACTCCGAATCATTGGGCAGGAAGAGAGATCGAGGCTAATGGATCGGCTTCGACTGCTGTTTGCACAGTTTTTAAAAATCCCGACGTGGATGTCCGCACGCGCGCGCGCCTACTTCAAAGAAAGGGTGAAACGAACCAGGGAAATGTTGAAGGATTTTTGAGGATAAGCGTGCATTGCCGATGCACTTTTCGGAGGCCAAGAACGGAAAGTTCATTTTGCCGGGTCCTCGAAAAGTGGGACAGTTGCGATGCCTTAAAAAAAACATGGACCGGGCCGATTTTGGTCAGCGCATCTGACCCAAAATCGGCGCGGGAATTTTTTCAAATATTTTATTACCTTATTATTATTATTACACGTAATTGTTTATTATCCTTTTATTACATTTTAGTAAATTATTTACTGGTACTTCGAATACGTGTTTTTTTTTCCTTTATCCATAAGTATAATAAAATTGCAAAGACGTGTCTACGTAGAATATTTTTTTTATAAAAGTCATTGTTGTGTTCCCAAAACGATACGGAGGCAAAGGCAGGCACTTTTGGCTTTTTCGTCTGTTCGTTTGCATGTGCACGCATTTTAAAGTTAAAACATTGTCCCCGTCAAACCTCGCGCCTTGAATGTTTATGAAAAATATTATCAAAAAAGCATGCCCGAAAGACTATCCTGAATTCATTTCCGATTTAAGGGGTAAGACCACCCGTCCGGCCGAAAAGAAGACCTAGCTTTTACGATCTTTGTTGGGAGTACAATAAAAGGAAATGGAATTCTTTTTAAAGGGATTATTCGGCATGTATTGAGGTATAGAATTTCTATAATTATTATTTTTGTACAAAATAGCGGTTTAAGAGCTAATCTTCGAAATTATCTTTTTGAAAGAACATCTCCAGTAGCGGACGAACTTCTCGTGAAATATAAGATCTGTAACAAAACACACACAATAATTAGATCTATATACCATTGGCTTTAGAAGTATGTACGTATTTTTTACTTTAACAAATTTTGCATAAAAAATACTAAAAAATACCCAATCCAATGTTCGTATAAAAAATACTTTAAAAAATACAAAATCGAATTTTGTATAAAAAATCATTTTGACAAAAAAATCTATTTTTTCTAAAAAAAAGATAAGCAGTAAATTGTTCATCAAATAAAACATTTACGTTGAATCGAAGAACCCCTACGTACTTCTATAAAGGACGTAATTGTGAAGCTACCGTCCAAATTTCAAACTTTTCCATGCAACCGTATTGAAGTAATGTGTTCGCTAAGACTGAAAAAAGTGGTTTCGAGAAAAACGCGGTTTTTATTATGTTAAAGCATTGTTTAAGCAATTTAAAAAAAAAACAATTTTTTTCAAAATCCTAGAGTGGTGTACCCCTTTAAAAAGCCGAATAAAATTTTTATTTTTTATTTTCTAAAGAACAATGTACAATGATCACCGAAAAAAAAAGAATTTATATTCTCAAAAGCTCGGAGAAGCTTCGGGAATCCATAAAAAAGGTCCTCGAAACAAAAGGATTGCATTCCATCGATAAAAACTTCACCGAAATGGGTCCAATGATCTCGGATACGAATACGAAGCTCCATACCGAGCCTACAAATATGAAACTCTACACGGGTTATGAAAAAAAAAATGTGCCAGACATTTTTTGCGTGCACATTCTAATCGCCGCAGCGAAGGTGAGCTGTGAATTGCTACGCGTGACATTCTCGAGTCGGAATAACATCCAACTATCCTTGAGGAAAAAAAATTACAACGTACGAAAAAAAAGAAAAAAAATCGCTCACGGCGTATGGAAAGAATTTTTTATTTTATTTTTTTAACTGTTTCAAACGTCTGGCCATTTTACTGCAGTACAAACGAGATATTTATGCTAGAGCTTGGCGCGATACTGTCACAACGCGGGCGTCTCACGGTTATTCCTTCGCTCTTGGATATCTTATCGGAGGTCTCGACGCGCGTTATCAGTCCAATGTATTTATGGGGTGGGATATGAACCCGGAGGATAGGAACTGGAGATATCGGCGACGGAGAAACTCTCGCACCTCGTGCGCTCGCGATACGCCGTACCTTCGCCACCTTCCAACCGTGTCTTTTTTTCTCTCCGACGCGTGACGTCACGCCGTACGGGCCTTTTTTCGCGGAGTGGAGGAAACAAAATTTACATCGTCGTTCGATGTAAATTTCGTTTCAATTTTTGTCCTTGCACGCCTAGACGTGCGATGAAAAAAATTGAATTAGACAAGAAAGTGTAATTCGCACAAATTCATCGGTTTCCAAATTTGGAAATTCTCCGATTTTTGGGAAATTTAAGGAATCATCACAGTGTGATCGCCCAAAAAATAGCCGATTTTCGCGACTTTCCTTTAGGGGATAAGCTAATGGGTCTAATTTTTTTTACAAATTGAAGCACCGACAAAGAATACGAAATGATTTTTAAAGTAATTATTTATTTATTGTTTAAATTATTTCATTATTGCTTTTATTTGCGGAAAATTGCGTGGAAAAATATGGTATCCCATGGTGGCCAGGATTGCGGCCTCAATTTTTATCTGAAATAAAAATTTCAAAATGATGATTAATCTGTAGGAAAGCCACTATGTCCCTATGGAGGTTTTTTTAAGTGACTTTTGAAAAAATGGCGTTTTTGAATAAAAAGTATTAAATTTCGCCTTCTTTCGACAGTTTTTCATAAAAAAAAATGGAAGATTACAAAAAGCTTCCATAGCAACATGAGGAATCGCGTGAAGAATGTTCTGTTAAAATTTCAAACGGATAGCTTGAAAATTCTTCCTCTGAGAGTGGCCACCTTTTTGAGAAAAACCATTCCGAGAAAAACGCGTTCAAAGTTCTAAGAAACGCTGTTGAGAAAGCCTATTTTAAAGAAAGGCTGTAGGGACCGACATAATTCGAATTTTGATCTAAAGATTGGATCGAACGTTTATAACCGTGCATACAATCGGATAATGCAAAAAATCGATTATTTGAAAATTTTACACTGTGATGATTCCTTAAGCTTCTTGCATCCGCTCGGCTTCTCGTACTTCAGAGTTGTGGCGTTCAATATTTGAATTTTTATAGCAAGAAAAAACTTTGAAGTCAATGATTTGTTTTTTATTTTTATTTTTCCTTATATTTTGTATAAACATTTTTTATTTGAATTGTTTATATGATTTCTTTTATTTTTATTTTTCATTCGAAATGATTTCAAATATAAAACGCCTCAGAATGGCTTGAACTGCTAGAGTGCCTTGAATATTTATAAGATATATTTCGAATACAACACGTTTAAAAATAAATCAAAATACCAGAGTTGCAACCCCTTAACGATGAAAAATAACAATCTTTCCCTTTGAAGCCCGTGCATTTTGACACAATGAAGAAAATCAATGCTACTGAGTAAACGATTAATTATTTCTGCGCGCAGCAACAATTTTTTTTTCAACTAACGCGCCTCTGCCTCATTAAGTATCAAAACAAATATGGGAGATACGCAGCGATAAAGCGTCATCCGATGGGTGGGGAAAAAATACGACGTAACTGTTTAAAAATCCAGATCTCTTGGAACGGAACGACAATTTTTTAATTATTCTTGCGTACTTTTATATATAACAACAATAATAATAGTATTAAATTAATATTTTATAAAATAATAATTCATTCAAAATTAATCCATATTAATTGAAAATATTTTTTTAAATTATAAATCCACATTAATTCATAATATTAATAACTGATTTTTAAAATGTAATACATGATTTCTTTAACATAAAAGCATCAAATACGAACGGAGAATAAAGATCGAAGCTTCGACCGGGGCCGGAAGCAGTAACGAGCATATTCGATAATTTTATTACGACGCAAAGGGGTACACGATTTTCTCAATGAGTTACGTAAAGTCTATAACGAACGAGGCGAAGCTTGGAAGGGAAATTTGCCTCGGATATACTCAATTAACGAATGAAAAAAGAGCAAGGCTTTGGACATACTCGCAAAACTTCGCGACGGTACATCGCCGGTCCAATCACGCGTGCGATTATGGCACAAACGGACGCGTTGATTTATCGATAAGCCTCGTCGTATCGAGAATTCGAAACGACGTTTTTTCTCGTGATGTGTTTTCATTCCAAGATATTTGACAGCTCGACAAGGAGATAAGTATTTTGTGCACTTTGGTAGGACATGTCCGGTGCAGGGTAGGCATTGGCGATTCGGAAGTATCACAATCACGGGCCTGGGCTTGGGGCTCGAAAAAGCAGGTCAATTTTCAATAGTTTCTTCTGACGAGCGTAGTCGGATGACGAGGTCGGGACTTTGCACACTATTGGTAGGTAGTCTTCCCAGGCTTAAGTTTTTTTTCGTTAAAAAATATTGATAAACAATGTAGTTATTATAATTTGAACAAAGTGCCGCCGCTGCTGCATGGCCACTTGGTGTGAGTGGGTCTGGCGCGTAGGCTCATCTGTAATGAAAAATACAAAAAATGACGTTCGGTACAATAACAAATACTTCCGTATGACCGGATACGTTTTCGAAATTTTAAAAGTTACGTAAATGCCAAGCTGCAGAAAAAAAGTTTTATTATCGAGCCAGAAAAACAAGTTTAATAATTTGTTATCAAGAAATGGATAAGCATTTGGAAAAAAATCATCCGATTATACAATAGAATAGGGTATAAAGTATGCTCTGTACAAATTTAAAGTGAATCGGACAAACAGATTTTGTAAGCAAAATCATGTCATAACTCGCTCAATTTTTGGAATTTTTGCAAAATCTCCGTCGCAAATTGAAGTTACAACCCTAGGGTACAAAACTACGCAATACAAAAATCGTATTTTTGAAAGTCCATACCTTCTTCGTAAACTTTCCAGGAATGTGGGCAAGTCTTTAGGGATTTTTCGACAAGTATAACACGAGGAGGAAACGAGAGGAGGAAAAAATGAGAAAACGTACACTAAGTGAGATAGACGTTTCGAGGCTTTGAAAAACACATTTCTGGTATTCCAACTCGCCTTGAAACACTTGTACGTGTCGATAATAAAACCTTTCCGTAAGCAAATATGTTCAATATTGTTTGACGTCTTAGCTGTTTTTCGGATACCTACCATGCAATGAAGCTAACTGTGTCACGTGCAACCCATCGATCGAATCGAAAAAAATCGTGATAAATTGCACCTACCGATTTACAGACCTATCGATTTTCTTAGATCATTAGCGTTCACAGATCATGATCTACTGATTTTCCCGAAAAAATCGACATCTACCTATCTCAATCTACGGATTTTCCTGGAATATGGATATCTACCAATCTCGGTCCACCGATTTTCTTAGAAACATTGCGTCTACCGATCTCAATCTACCGATTTTTCCTAAAAATCGGCATCTACTGATCACAATTTACCGATTTTCCAAAATAATCGGTATCTATCGATCTCGATCTACGGATTTTTCTGGAATATATACATCTACCGATCTCTGTCCACCGATTTTCCTAGAAAAGCTGCATCCACCGATCTCGATCTACCGATATTTCAATGATACCGGCATCTACCGACCTCAATCTACGGATTTTCTTCGTAAAAAGTGGCATCTATCGACCTCGATCTACCGATTCTCGACTAGAAATATTGCTACGGGGCAGAGTAGAGCTGCATCCGGCATACCGTATTCTGTACCACGAAACGATACAGGCCGCCGGATCAAATCTTTACCGGGCGTGAAACGCTTTTTTGAATCCGGCCATGAGGCGGATGCCGGTAACGTAACTGATCCGCATACCTTTTCAGGCCCTGCTCCGGTTGCCGTATCTATGCCTGAAATGAAAAAAAATCCAAAAATTACGAATACAAAAATTCTGGTAGTATTTTTTTGCTTCCATACGCGTTATTTTTTATCCTGCCTATGATAATTGGAATAAAACGTATCCTTCCTCGTTGAAGTTTTTTACCTCACCTCGGAATTGAACCGACGTCTTCTAATTCTAGAGCCGAGCGCGCTACCTATGTAGCCATTCCAACACTTGTGTAAACCTTCTTTTTTTCTTTGCAATGCAACAATAATTCTTTTTTTACCGAATTTTTCTGCCTATTTAGGCTGTGAATATAACTCACACTTTTTTACATATTCTCATTGGAGTGTTACGACCGGAATTTGCCAAAAAGGCTTCTGATGATGATTTTGTAAAAGAAAAAATGTTTAGGTTGTGCCAATACAAATTAAATTCATTGATTTGATTGATCACTGTTTGATCATGATAAAAATAAACAAATGAAAGGGGAAGAAAAAAAGCGTTGCATTTCCACGATGCAAACTTCAAATTTATTTCATTCGATCTTTGTATCTTCATTGGATGATGTCGGCGTCCGCATGGACACCATATTACTTTTATTAGAACCTTGCCGAAATTATGCACGCAGCAACTCAGGTGTTCACTTTGATGGCCTCGAAGAAAATTTATCCGGTAGACATGCGGCGCAGATCAGACATACACTTCGAAGTGCATGGCGGATCGGCACCGGATGTCTACTGGATTAGCCATCCTCGGAGCACGGATGTGAAAAATGAAAATCGATCAGGCCTTGGACAGGTAACCTTAACAGAGCTATGTGAGGGACGCGACGCGGGTCGTCTGATGTGGGCCTGATTAATGCTGCCTTCTTACATCGGTATCTGGGTACTACTGATCCGGCAGACATACGGCACCGATCAGGCACGGACTTCGGCGCCCTAACAAGGTCCTCGCAAGATTACCTGATTCAGGACTGATCAATTTGTCTTTATTGCACCCGTTGTCCGGATTCACCGATCCGGTAAATATCCCGCACAGATCAGGCGGGCGCTTCTACGGTATTCCGGACCGTATCTTCAAACCTGCCTGATTAGTGATCCGGCCGCGGGAACAACATTTCCCCTCCGGTTTTTATAGAAAATCGGCATCTACTGATCACAATTCACCGATTTTCCAGAAAAAATCGGTATCTACCGATCTAGATCTACGGATTTTTCCGGAATATGGACATGTACCGATCTCGATCTACGGATGTTCCTATAAAAGGTGCTTCCACCGACCTCGATCTCCTGATATCCCAGCAATGTCCGGCATCTACTGACCTCGATCTGCCGACTTTCTAGACAATCGGCATCTACCGACCTCCATCTACCGATTTTTTTAGAAAATCGGCATCTACCGATCTCGATGTACCGAAAAATGTTACCGACAACCAATTCGACAGGAGACTGCGGACGTTGAACAAACGTGCTAATCCGGAATCGAAGTTCCTGCAGCGATCAAATGTGTCGACTCAGAGTTGTTTGTCCAGACGACTCGTGACTCCTCATCGACACCGTTGGGTTCTCGGGATATCACCCAGAGAACGAGACTTCCTTCGGGCCTCCTCACCGTGTCCTCCTCTTTTGAGGTTGTCCGGGGAGGAGTCACGTAACAGGTTCGCCTTCTCCGCCGCGCATATATCGTCTTTTCGTCGTCGTCTCAAAAAGCGAACGCGATATTCCAACAGCGAACGAAGGCTTCTTTGACGTTCTTGGGTTCCCCTCGTTCCTTCGCGCCGAGTGCCTTAACCACGTGAAAAGCGACGTCTGGCAGAGAGCAACGTTTACACAAGTGTATCGCATTCCGTTAATTACTCCGACAACGATCTCTCTCTCTCTCTCTCTCTCTCTCTCTCTCTCTCTCTCTCTCTCTCTCTCTCTCTCTCTCTCTCTCTCTCTCTCTCTCTCTCTCTCTCTCTCTCACTCACTCACTCACTCACTCACTCACTCACTCACTCACTCACTCACTCACTCACTCACTCACTCACTCACTCACTCACTCACTCACTCACTCACTCACTCACTCACTCACTCACTCACTCACTCACTCACTCACTCACTCACTCACTCACTCACTCACTCACTCACTCACTCACTCACTCACTCACTCACTCACTCACTCACTCACTCACTCACTCACTCACTCACTCACTCACTCACTCACTCACTCACTCACTCACTCACTCACTCACTCACTCACTCACTCACTCACTCACTCACTCACTCACTCACTCACTCACTCACTCACTCACTCACTCACTCACTCACTCACTCACTCACTCACTCACTCACTCACTCACTCACTCACTCACTCACTCACTCACTCACTCACTCACTCACTCACTCACTCACTCACTCACTCACTCACTCACTCACTCACTCACTCACTCACTCACTCACTCACTCACTCACTCACTCACTCACTCACTCACTCACTCACTCACTCACTCACTCACTCACTCACTCACTCACTCACTCACTCACTCACTCACTCACTCACTCACTCACTCACTCACTCACTCACTCACTCACTCACTCACTCACTCACTCACTCACTCACTCACTCACTCACTCACTCACTCACTCACTCACTCACTCACTCACTCACTCCCTCACTCACTCGCTCGTTCACTCACTCACTCACTCCCTCACTCACTCACTCGCTCACTCACTCACTCGCTCGCTCGCTCACTCACTCACTCGCTCACTCACTCACTCGCTCGCTCGTTCACTCACTCACTCACTCGCTCGCTCGCTCACTCACTCACCCACTCGCTCGCTCGCTCACTCACTCACCCACTCGCTCGCTCGCTCGCTCACTCACTCACCCACTCGCTCGCTCACTCACTCACCCACTCGCTCGCTCGCTCACTCACTCACCCACACACTCGCTCGCTCGCTCGCTCACTCACTCACTCACTCACTCACTCACTCACCCACTCACTCACTCACTCACTCACTCACTCACTTACTCACTCTCGCTCCACTCTAATTCGACGCTATAAATCTTGATTTCGAGTTCAACCGAGCGATCTCACGTAAACGTATGGCCCAGAAATGTATGAGGCATTCCAGGCCAAAGTGACGGATCACATCTTCACTCGGACACGAGCTTTTTTCCTTTCCCCCTTCGCACGCTCCACAAAGTCTGTAAATTCTCTACGTTTTTCTCTCCCATCGATCACCTTTTAACTCGACTACTTTTTATTGTACTTAACCAGAAATAAGCAAATTCCACGTGAATTTGTACGGAATTGTTTGAGCTTAAATAGTATACCGGATATCAATTAAAGAAAAAAGGGCATGCCGTCTGAAATTGCAATCGCATGGAGAAAAGATCGTTCAGGTTCGTTTGGGTTTAAATACTGTACTGGATGTCAACTCAAAAAAAAACATATATTAGAAAATTGCAATTGCATACGCGAGCAAAAATATGTTTGCGTGTGTTCAGGTTCAAATGCCGGATGCCAACTCGACAAAAGAGTGGGCGTTCTAATGGGCGTTCTAAAATTGCAATCACACGAAGAACATTTTTTAGTTTCAATAGTATATCAGATGTAAATGAAAAAAACAGGCATGCGTTTTGAAATTACAACCGCACGGAAAAATATTTGCTCGGGTACAAATGGTATGCCGGATGTCAATTGACGAAAAAAAGGCATTTGTTAAAAAATTGCAATCGCATAGAGACAAATTTCTTTCAAATTGAATTGCGGACGGAGAATATTAATATCAAAAATTACTATACTGATATCAATAAAACTCATCAATAAATAATAATTTAAATCAATAATGAATCATCAATAATTACATTAGAGTAATAAAAATAACATTAATAATTAATATACTGATGTTAATAATGAATATATTAATGATAATACTTATATATATTATCATTAATATATTCTTATATAATCTTATCTATAAAAATATATATACTATATATATATATTTTTTTAATTATTAATTTAATTGCGTGTACACAGCTAACTTGAGATTATAGAAAGAAACGAAGCATTGCGAAATTCCCATTTCATCATCATCATCGCACCTCACCTAAAAAATCGTTCATTGTGAGACGGTGCGTCACGAGGCGTCCGATAAAAAAATACACACACACACACACACACACACACACACACACACACACACACACACACACACACACACACGCACGCACGCACGCACGCACGCACGCACACACGCACACCTGGCATTCGGCAAACGGTATCAAAAAAACACTCGGCATTCAGTATTTTTCAGTGGCAAGAAAAAAATGGTCCGTTTCAATACCGAAGATCGTGTAGACATAATCGACAAAGCCCCCGCCCCTTGCGCATTTGCGACGTTAACGCGTATATATATCCACCAATAATTGGCCATGAATTACGAGGCTAATTTATGGAGTGGAAAAGAAGACGAAAAATATTGAGGAGCAATATATTGGCGCGTTGAGCGAGATCGTTTCATTCGTTAACGCAAATTCGAGGCAAAGAGAACAGAAAAGAAGAAAGAAAAAATGCGAATACACGTAAAAATGAGATCAAAAGCTCCCCGTTTACACCTTATTAGAATTTGTTATTTAAAAAAAATAATTCCTTTCTTTTATTTACTTCAAATAGACTATCTGTGTCTTTTCAAATGGTTTGGGGAGACGGCGACACTAAACGGAATATCCATAATATTTAAGTTGCGATTATGCACGATCGTCTTGATATAGGTAAACATAGAAATATTTGACAATGAAATAGAAAGAGAGGCAACGCGGTTGCGAGGCTAGCCATGCGTTATGCATTCATTATATTTTATTTATTATTATTATTATATGCAGAGTAAAAATTATAAGGTTGCGATGTACTTTTTAAGGGTCTGGAGCGGAGATTCTACGATCGTCAAAAATATATATAATGATTCTTCGAGTGCTCTTCGAAAAAAAATACCGCGAATCTTTGTGATGAGTATTATTTTCCTGAAAATATTGGACATTCTGGGAAAAAATAAAAACTGCATTTTCACTTCAGCAGAACGAAGATAATTAAATTCTGATTACGAAACACTCGTAACAAACTTTTTTGCTTTGAATTAAATTCCATTGATTCACTTTAAAATGCATCCTTGATTATTGTTCTTCTCGATGGTGAGAGGCACAACAAAATTTCAGGAGTATTTGGTATTTGGAGTCCATTTATCTTCATTCTATCGTACTTAACATGGAATTCTGATGTTTTTTCCCCCGAATACTCAATTTTTTTCTGGCAAATACTACTACGTCACGAAAATACGCTATATTTCTTTCGAAAAGAACTTAAAAATCATTAAGAATAATATTTTCCTCAGTTGCAAAATCTCCGCGCGTGACCCTTGAAACGCACATGGCCACCTTGTAATTATCACCCCGTGTGAGTACGCGCGGGCGCGTGTGTGTGCGTGTGTGTGTGTGTGCGCGCGCACGCGTGTGTGTGGTACGAAATAAAATAAAGTGGTCGCATGTACAAACATATGCATGACGCAAGTTTTCAGATATTTTGATAAAACTTTTTCGACACTCTGTAAACCTCACCAAATTTAAACTCGATTCAAAAACTCCTAAGGAATTTCATTTAAACGAATCAATCTCATGTTTTCGCGGGCAAAAAAATGGTGGAGGATATTTCGGTCCTTGCGTGTAGGAATGAAATACGATCGAGGAATAGAATTTTTCGTCGTTGCTGCATCAACAGTGCATCGTCAGTTTGCCCCAGATGCATTTTTTATTGACGTTTTCACATAGCACTCTTAATTCTCTAAAAGTAGAGAAAAAGTAAAAAAGAAAGTAAAACTATAAAATAACTTAGAAGTAACTGAAAAACTCCCAACTAATCTAAACGAAAGTAAACCTCTAAAATAGTCCAAAATAAAGTAAAACGAAAATAATATAAAATAACGCAAAACGCTAAAAATATAGAAAATAAAATAAAAAGTGTTACATGCCACGCAACATTTTTTTGATTTCTCGTGATAAATATCCAACGAAATTTGAATCAGCAAATCAAAAGACGGCAGCATCTTGACGCCAAGTCATTAAAAAAAAAGTCGGCGCCACTGACGAACACGCCGTGTACTTTTAATACAGTAAGTTGGCCTTTTGCGTTTTCCAACTTTGAATTTTACCAGTGTAATGTAATTTCCTATCGATTTTGTTTTCGTTATTTTTCGATTCGCCCACTCGATCTTGAGATTTCATAATTTACGGCCGAATTGTAAAGCGATTTTATGGGCACACAAGTTGCTCGATACTCCCCGAGTCAACATTTTTAACCTCATCTGAATCCTCACAGGGCCCATTTCTTTTGTAATACATAAGCCGCCAGCCTCCATTGAACCTACCAAACCCCATTTGTCAAGTTCAGTGCCATGAAGAGACCTCCTCTTGGTCCAGTGTAGCCTCTGTTCGACCTCCCAAACTTTCTTTCGACCCCCAGTTTCAGTGAAGCGTGCAGAACACAGGCCTCCTTAAGGGATTAACCCCACTTGCGATTTTGAAAAAATCGATTTTTCTTTATTGCATTTTTTTGAAGTATAAGTATCTGAGAATATGTCCTGAAAATTTCAAGTCGATCCGAACAAAATTGACTGAGATATGAGCGTTGAAAGAAAAGAATTCGTTATGTAAACGACCGGAAATTGAAACTTTAAACGCGTTTTTCTCAAAATGGCATTTCTGAAGTCGGTGACCAAGATTACTCGAACACTAATGAACCGATCTTCTTGAAATTTTGCAGGCTTATTTAATACATAAAAATGTAGTCTTTAATCGTTCGATTTTTTTTTCGAGAAAAAAAGGCCGTTTTATAGCCAAAAAACGGCCGTTTTCTTTGTTAAAATCGAACCATTAACTTTGACTGTCCGCCATTTTGTGAAAAATGAATATTTTTTAAAATCCTTCGATTAAAGACGAGTTTATACTTATATTTGACTAAATCCATCCGCATTTTTTTTCAGATGATCCACTTCGCCGCAATGTTGGTCACCGCAAACCGTGTATATAAAAACATTATTTCATTGACGGCCATTTGCCACTAAACAATGTAATGTTTTTCAATAAAAAAATTACTGAAAGTTCTTCAAGATGTGTTCTTTAAGATGGTATATTGATCGATTAAAAAAGTTTTGTAGTTTTCTTTAAAAAAATCATGAAAAAGGCCTTTTTTGCGCTACAAGTGGGGGTAAGGCCTTAACCGGCTTTCGATCTCAAACCGTTGCCTCGACCCCACCTAACCTGCTTTCGGCCCAAATTCGATATCTCCTCCATCATCACTCCATTGTGGCCTGATCCGTAACCCGTTCGATGACAAAAATAATACGTTTTCCCTGATTATCGGCCGAAGAACGGTACAGGTAAATATGCATTATTAGATGATGAATAAATACTACATAATTAATAAAAATACATCGTCACCTTGTCAAATTATTAGTGCAATTTAAAATGTGAAAACAACAAAATTTGCCTTATATCGATTTATTATTATTTTATAGGCGATTCACAAAAGAATGCTCGTATATACAGTCTTACTCCAATTCTATCGGATTAATGGGGTCACGAATTTTCCTGTGAGAAACAAATTATCACAGGAAATTTTTTTCAAAAATGCCAAGCCATCCAGTAGAAACTTACGCTACTTTTTACATCCTTGACATTTTTCCTCAAACTCTCTAGTTCTTGAGTTACAATGCGTTATCTAGAATTAGTCTTTTTTAGCGAGAAATAAAATAACTTTGCGAAAAAAATTGTACGAAACTTTTTAAAAAACGAAAATGGAGCTCCTGCAAATTCGTTCAAGTTTATCATGGATGAACATGACCATTTTTTTTGCACGAGTCATGCGCCCAATTCTCGGTGGTCAAAAAAGACTGTGTACCGGGTCGAGAAAAAAATCATAACAAAATATTTCCAAAAAGCTAAATAGAGCTAAATTTGTTCCCTTCAAAACGCCGTTCGGTAAATTTGGTTATCTTTTTTTAACAAGCTATGTAACTTTTAGTGCAGTAAAAAATATCGACTGGTGTATCCAAACTTAAGTGGCGGTCTATATTATATAATACTATATTTATATTATACTTGATATATTTGGTTGGTTAATATATTCGAATATACACTACCAGTCAAAAGTATTCGGACACTTCAGATAATTGCAAAACTTTCAATCACTTTGGATAATTGCAGAATTATGGTAGAATAATTATTATTTTACGAAGAATTAACTAGATTTTTCATAGAACCAAATTTTTCCTATTGCATTCCATTATTAGACTTATTACTTCAAATATGTTTATTTATTGAAATCAATTTATTTAATATCGTCCTATAACTAAATATTTTATTTGATCCTAATAAATCTGTGATTCGGTTTCATCTATTCGAAAAACAATTTAGTTAAATTCACTGAATGGATCTAGTTAATTTTTTAATTTAAATTAAATAGAATTTTCGTAGTCAACCATTTTTCTATCTGATTGAACTAATGGTCTATCTTTGTTGCAACACTCATATTAAAGGGGTGCGAGGGTGAAGAAGGTAGAGAGAGAGGAATTGTGTACACAATATTTAGTAGGGCGGTTCTTAATTTGGTGATGTTGGAAATTCTTTGGTTTTGTTCCTCAAAAGTAATCAACACATAAAGAAAAAAAAGTTGCCCGCAAGCGGAAATTTGTTCAATAATTCTAACCCACCCCACCAAGCTGTCGATTTTTTATATGAGCAAATGAATGCATTTAAAATTTTGTTAAGAAAATTGTTTATTATTTCAAAACTATACATGATAAGAAAATGTCATATGATGTTTTTGTAGGAAATTTAATGCTCTACAAAAACGGTAACTTGTAAAATTTTCGTGGATTTAATATTTATCACGTAATTAGCAAAAAAAAACTCATCATTTATTCCAAAAATCGATCATTATGTTCGAAACAGGAGTGTGACGTCGAAAAACAGCAATTTATTTTTCGTATGTAATTAGAAGTATGAAGAGATACGTAGCGCACTTAATAACAATATGTAAACAATATTTAAATTTTCCATTTTATCAATTTTATCATAAATTATGATGAGTTAAAGCCATCCTGCCTTACCGACAACTATCCTTTCATCGGATGAGTTGCTTCCCATGCGTGCCGCAATCCTCGTTACCCTCGACATAAATGTATGTCTACTGTTTCCACGTGAGGCACATGTCTCGATTCAGCGCCGGACACATGTGCTCGACGACTTAAGTTTAGAAAATCGTGATGTCGTTCCATTACCGTAATTTACGTAAAGATATATTTTTAATTGGTGATGCTGATTCACAAATAATTGGAAGCAAATCGCCTAAAAAATTGCAGGTGTCAAAAGCACTTTTTTATAATACTCGGGTTCTAGAATTAATGATACAGTAGAACCTCGATTATCCGAACTAGTCTCGGTCCCAATTAGTTCAGATAATCAAAAGTTCGGATAATCGAAACGTGGGTTTTTTGGGACGAGATCATAAACAACAATGTTGTTTATGATCTCGTCCCAAAAAACCCACGTTTCGATTATCTGAACTTTTGATTATCCGAGCTAATTGGGACCGAGACTAGTTCGGATAATCGAGGTTCTACTGTACATGAAAGTGCCACAATAACTGCCAAAGAAGTGTTTGTGATAAAGCAAGTATAGCGGTACAAACTTTGCCATAAAAAAAATCGAAAAGTTAAATGCACGCTGCAATCTATTGCAAAAACTTACTGGAAAAAAATAATTTTTTTAACATAAAAATTAGACAGCTCGGTGGGGTGGGTTAGAATTATTCGATAAACTTCCGCTTGCGGCCAATTTTTTTTCTACATATGTTGATTACTTTTGAGGAAAAATACCAAAGAATTTACAACATCAGCAAATTAAGAACCACCCTAAAATATTGGTTATGTTTGAAAAATCTATAGCATGTTATTCGATAAAATTCTCAATTATCACACTGATATTAATTAATTGATATAGTTTATGCGATACAACAAATAGTTAGATATATTCATTTGGCCTCTTATACCATATCAGCGACCAAATGTTGTAAGCACTCGGTAGCATAGGGGCAGCGTGCGTAGCTATGAATAGATAGGTACTAGGTTCGATTGGCATATAGGGCAAATCTTTTTTTCGAAAAAAATCGTTTCTAAAGGCCAGAGAATGACGAAT
Source organism: Ophion obscuratus (assembly GCA_964007375.1). Taxonomy (NCBI): domain Eukaryota; kingdom Metazoa; phylum Arthropoda; class Insecta; order Hymenoptera; family Ichneumonidae; genus Ophion; species Ophion obscuratus. The sequence continues at coordinate 72,385,255 of OZ023312.1, forward strand.
TACGATGGAAAATCGTTGTAGTAAAGCTCTCAATGAAGTGATTAATTTTATTTGTGATTTATGAAATATTTTATGCATACAGTACACTTAGCTTTACAGTGTACATTGCAAGCAAATAAAGATTCATTCGAATCTCATCTTTATTAACATATATAAATATCTTTGAAACAAATATAATCGTAGTAGGCTGTGAGAGAAGGAAAAAATCTATTTTATTTAAATAGATCCTATTCAAATTAATTTTTTTTAGCAGTGTACAGTAGGCTCGAAGGGGGGTGCAGTACGTTCTGCGGGAGCGCTCGAAGTAGGCCCACCTGAGGTTCCGTAGGTTCAGTTGTGGTCCTCACTAGCCTCCATTCAGTCAAAATGTCCAGTTTCTGCCATGCCGGAGGTTCATCGGAGGCCCGAACGCATGGTATTTCCAAACAATGTAGCCTCTTTTAGGTACCCGATAACCCGCTATCGCAGATTTCTGCTCGGAAAAGGAAGCCTTCATTTTTCGGGTTGAACGCAGGTCGAAAATGTTGACTCGGGTCATTTGTTGAATCGAAAAAAAGTCATTCGATCGTGCCGTAAACATAGTACATAAGACCTTTTGAGAATTGATTTTGTTAGCAAGCTCGGCAACCCAATATCAACCGTATGATAGCAAACCAACTGTTTCTAGTTTTCAATATCACTTTCGTTTCGTAATAGCAGTAAGGTCAGCAATGAATGCGCATGTTAACGGCGCTTCCTCTCGGCTAACGGTTATGCAAATAATAAAATTAAATGTTTAAGCAAATAAAAAACTCAACATTGGAAAAATATTGGTATTGTCAATTACGAAATAATTGGTAAATGAATATTAGAGTAACGAAAAATTCTTATGATAATTAGAATATGTTACTAATTTTGTTTCAAGCCAACTCAACTACGACGCATCAAATCTACATTTATTTTAATCACTTCAATGTGATCCGTGGTTTGGTAGGCAAACTCCAAGCAGCCCAACTTTTGAAACTGGGTTCTACGCAATCCAAAATGCTTCATTTAAAAAAAAAATGTTGTCACGTTATTTTTATACGTTCATGCAAACAAAACCAATAGATAGACTTGTAATTTTTTTCTATATAATCATTAAAGATAATTCGAAAAAAATATGTTATCAAGTGGAAATTTATTCATTTAAGTGGGCAGTTCACGAAAAAAAAAAAACATTATTAAGTGGAAATTCAAATGTCATATTAATTCAATTACACCGCATAAAATGAAGTACAATTTAAAATATGTCATTGTTATGTTTCATTTTAAATTTGAAAAATCTTACCTTTAGTAATAAACCGTACAATGAAATGATAATAATGTTATTCCATTCAATACCTGCAAAACGTGTCACAAGGTCTCCTACGATTAAATTGAAAATATCAATTATAACTTTTAATTTTGTAAAAATAGGATAATAAATTTAAAAAGATAAAGTTTTGCAGATCCCTGATGAGGATACAAGTGAAGTACAGTTCAATAATAATATTAGTTAGTACTCGATAAAATAGCAGAAAATGAACACAATAATTTGAGATCGGAAATTTTTCACATTTAATTACAATAAACATAGCTAAATAAGCTTTTCCGGCAGGGGGTTAATTTCTTAATATGAATTGCAGTGCTGCCACATTGATTTAATCATTTTTATTCCTTTGAGTTCGCAGTCCAAACACGACTTGGTGTAACAAAATTTGGTATTTTCGAAGGGTGGGGACGAGGAACAGAGTGAACAGCCCCAGGCCCGAACAAACGCAGTGCAACCATAACTCGCGTACTCTGACACTTCTCGACAGCTGACTGTACCTTGCTTTCTAGATATACGTATAAAAATCGTTTCGTACGTAATAAAATGTGTTACAGTAGTTTTGATAGTTATAACCTTGATCCATGATTAGAGCGTTTATAAGTACAACCGTGCACGCTTTTTAGGGCCAAAAATCAATTTGACAAAGGTCAAAGTGTTGCAAATTTTAACCTAAAAAAGTTCTTCGAATACGTTAAACAAAGGGGCCTTTTCAAGGCCAAAAATAAATTCGACGAAGATTATTAGTGTCGCAAATGCCAACATAAGAAAATCATCAAAAATGTGATTAAGGCAGCAAGCAGAGCATTGGGTTCATATACATGAAACTTTTCAGTGGAGAGAATGTAGCGCCAAAAAGTATGGAATTCTTTTGCATCGAACACAGATAAGGAATTATATATATTTTTAGGTACTAAAAAGTCAGGAATATGAATTTTCATTGCTCAGCGACAACGGAAAACGTATGCTCGTAGGTATCGAGGGGCTAAAAATATCAGATAGCTTCGCATCAAGCACAACACATGAAAAATGCTAAGCATCGCCAAGCCAAATCTATGGAATTGCTCGCTCGATCGCAGGCAACAAAAACAATTTTCGCCGTCAGGTATGGAGAGGCCAGCAATATGATTTTTTCTCGCTCGCACATAAGCAATGGAAAATTCTTAGAATAGCAGTGGAAAGGCCAAAAGAATGAATTGATTTTGGATACATTTTTAAAAAAGTATGCATCTTGAGTAACCACCGAGCAAAAAATTGTTCGGAGGCAATCAAATAATATAATATTTTACACTCAACAGAATGGGAAACCAAAAATATGAAAACAACTTCTTGCAGCGAGCACACGTAAAAAGAGATTCATAAGCCGAGCTACTGAATAGCCAAAATGGTTTTTTTACGCAATGCTCAAAGGCAATCGAAAATGTATATCGCACGTATTGAGGAGCCGGCAGCATGTATTTGCCTCGCGTTAACCACAGCGACCAAAAAGATCTGTAGATATTACGAAATCGAGCGAACATGAATTTCTTCGCTCGATCACTGACAACAAAAAATAAATACCTTCAGATATCGCGAGACTACAAATATGAATTTGCTTCGCATCGAAAGGCCAAAAATGTGTATGTCTAATAAGTTAATCGGAGAAAAAATATACATCTTTGGTTACTGCAGTTCATTTAAGGGGTTAGGCCACTCCAGAATTTTCGAAAAATAGATTTTTTCAATGGTCCCTAGGACCTCAAAAATGATGTCCCAAAAGATTATGGCCGGGAAAAATCTCTAAGTACTTGGTTATCGAATTTTAGTACAAGGCCGTACAAGGCCGTACAACGCAATTATTCATGATTTTCTACTACTCAAAACTTCGAACGCGTTTATCTCAAAACTGCATTTTTTAAGTTTGCCGGAAACATAACTCACACAATTTTCAACTGATTCACTTGAAATGTTGAATATATCTTGAAAAATACATTGTCTATGGAAGTACGTAGGATTTTTTTTTATATTGCAGAGTTCATTTGTCATTATCAATTATCTAACGATTTTTAGGCAATTTTTTCACTTTCTATTTTAGATGTGCGCCATTTGGCAAAAAATCAATATATTGAAAAAATCCCCAAAAAGCCTATTTTTTCGGCCTCTGGAGTGGCCTAAGGAAAAAGCAATCAAATAAGCAATCAAATAAGAGAGAAAGCGATGTGAAATCCGTTTGCTGACGAATCATTTATATTTTTAGGTCTCAAAAGAAAGTCAGGAATATGAATTTTCCATTGTTCAAAGACAACGAAAAATGTATTGGCGTCTGTCATATGGGCGTAGTCTAAAAAACATGGCGCCGATAAGAGAATCGTGAAACGGAAACAGTCGTGTAATTTAGTGCACATTTCTGTGATGTTACGATAAGTATTGGTGCAATTTGTGACTGGGCCGGTACCAATTCAAAACAACACAATTTTGTGGAAAACCAACGCATTTCGAAGACAGGGCACATTTGAAAATGTGGTAAAATTAGCGGCGTTTGCGATACCGGTGCTGTCATCTTCAAAGCGTTTTGTTAACAGACGTCTCAGTATGCAGTATCAACTTCGTGCGATGTTTTCTTTCAGATTTATTTTCCGACCTTTCCATTCGAGCTCTGCGAGTGTCCGCATTTCTAGAATTTGGTATATTGTACGATGGTACAGCGATAGTTTTTAAGTATCGTTTTTCGCGGTTATATATGTAATAAAATATATAGTATAAAAGACGACATTGGTGCACAATGTCGGTTTTTTAAGGTTGTTAGGGGGTACAGCCGCGGGGGGGGGGGGGGGGGGGAAATACGAGACGCCCTATGCTTATGCACGGAGCCGATTGACTATTACCAACTGTTAGCTTTCAAATAATCGTCATATTAAACGTGCGTTTTCGCACTTTTTCTCCACATCTATATGTAAAATATGCTTTTTTGAACATTCGGTGATTACATTTAGGCCTTATATACACGATTTTCGAAAGTACTTTTATAGACGCGGTTAAAAAAAAATTACGCATATATTGACAACGTTTTTTTTACAAATCATTTATGCACATGGTTAAGTATATGTAAAAAAACATCAGAAATATTAACAAATGGTGGAGATATAACATAAAATAAAGCAATGTATTTTTTTTCCGCGGGCGTTGATGTTGAAAGTTTTCGCAATTGATGTGGGCATCTGAAAAAATGCACATATTTATAATTACATAATGAATGTATCTTTAGTGTGAACCAATAATATTATTTAAAAAAATTGTTATACTAAAACTTCAAAACTTAACATTTTTTCACTCAATTTTCTGTCGGTATTTTATTTTTTATATTTTTTGTGTCATTGAAATTTGTGTTTCTATGCTTCGCACGATAGGTGATGTTACTAAGAATATTTTGTAAAAATTTCAAAGCGATCTGAACCTTCGTTCAAGAGTTAGAACTTTGACAAGATTCAAAAAAGGGAATCGTGGAAAAACGCCTTTGAAGTTGGCGGTCGGGCGTGCTGCGCGATATCTATTATAAATGCCATCTTACCTTATTTTTGAAATTATTGGAATTTTTCAATTCTGTAAAGCTTAAAATATTCCTAACCGTTCAGGCTAATGGAATCAAAAATAAATAATTTTTTTTTTAATTTCGCGGATATAAGGCCCTAAGTGTTTTCATTACTTTGCATAATTATTGGTTCGTTCTAGCCGTACAGGGCTTTTCCTTTGTACGACCCCACCATTCCACTTCAACTTCGTTCTTAACGCCCTTTCCACATCCCCACCCCCTCTATCGGCCATTCCACCCTCCCCCCCTTGCGGCCGCAACCGACTTCCCCCACTGTATCGTATTCACCATAAAATGTCTGCCATGGGCATAAAGAAACGGCGGAAAACCTTTACCAATGGGCAGCCGGTCACAAGTTCGCTTCCCAGGCACGGAACTAGTCGACTTTGGCCGAAAAATGAAGAAAAACATTTCACGGCAAAAGTACGCGACTGGGGTTCGAACCCGTAACCTCCCGATCCACTGGCCAGCACGCTAACCACTAGACCAATGCACCGGGTCTACTTTGTATAATTATTTTCTCTAACATTGTCTCGCTCAATTAACGCGAAACGAATTGGCAACGTCGTAAATCGTGGTATATCATAATGCCCAGATTGGCAAAAATGTCGCGAAGTTCGAAACATATGCGCCCCGTTCGTAACCTCAATTTCGGCCCAAAGAGCTGTGAAAAATGAATGTCGGTCCGAGTAAAAAAATTCCGCTGGAATGAAAAAGCATGCTCTAAAGCTGTCTATAATCTCGAAGAAATTGAAAACTTTGATAATTTTCCAATATTCTAAAAAAATATTTATGTATGAAAAAAAATCCGCGTTATTTTATCTTTGCCTATAAATGTCTAGAAATTTATAATTTCTGAACATAGTTATCAAATTAATATTAAGTAATTATTACTAATTCAGAGAACAAGTACCAATAATATTCGTTGTTAATTATCCTGACCGAGTAGTTTGGGTTCCCGGGCACAATTACCGAATACCGATAAGATAGGTAGCATTTGTACCGTCTACAACGTTGCCATGATTGAGCAGTCTAATATTTTGTGTGCTTGATTTTCGCACAATTTCGCTGCAAAAAAATGTATAACGGTACTGTGAATCCTCATTTTCACGGTACTAAGGAATAATTATTCGAACCGTACGTATTTTTTCAGCTCCGTGGTAACATTCACTTAGGAGATATTAATAATGTACTGAAAAATGATCGCGAGTCTTCCATAAGCGTAATGTAATTAGCCCACGAAATACGGTCGAGCTGCCGATTTTTTTCCCAAAAAACGCTACTGCGGGTCGTGCTCAAACTACAAGATGATCAGCAAAGAGGTTACAAACGTCCAGAAAAAATTTCAGATCAGTGGTAACATGTTTACTTAACCCTATAACAACCTCAAGTGAAAAAGAAGCCTGCTCCCTTAGCCTTTTTGAGGTCACGTACCCGGTAGTATATAATCGTCCTTCCAAAAATGCAATGAGCATACTTTCATGCCGGAATTCACTTTTTTAATTTCCAAGGCTCTCATCCAAACCGATTTGATAGATTTTTTTTCTACATTTCGGAAATAATCATTCACTTACACAAAGCGTTCCCGTGGAATGGGAAACTTGTGGAAACGAACTTCCAACTCCTTACTCGAAATGCTTTCGCAATCTTTAACAGCACATTTAATGTTCTTTCGGTAGGTTTTACGCAGAGAAAACTTCGCGCATTCCATTTTCACCGATTTTATGTTTTTTAGTAAAATCGAATACTTTCATCGCACGGTGACATAAAATTGCTATTAAACGCCTTGCCCCGAATGTACTTTGTTTTTCCACCACCAGATGTCATATGGCCATTCGACTAGGCTCGTGGGTATCGGAGAGCTGAAAAAAGGATTTGTCTGACAATCAAACGTAACGAATGAAAAATTTCGTTCGGCATCACGACAGCCAAATCTATGGATTAGATTAGATTAGATTATTGTTAGCACGATCGCAAAAAATGAGAGACCACAAGTTTAATTTTTTTCTTGCATGGAACTTAGGCAATAAACAATTCTCAGAGGTTTGAGTGTCGAAAAGACAAAAATAATTTCTCTTAAATCAATCTTAAAAAAAAATACATGTATGTAGGTACGGGGAATCCGAATTTCGTTGCATGAAAATACAAAATTGATATCATCCTCGACAGCCTCATGTAAATCCAATGTATGAGTATCTAAGAAATATACATTTCACTGATTGGAGTTCACAGTTACAAAATAGTACAAATTAAATTATTATTAAGATAATAAAAAATTTTAAAATCATTCATAATACGATTAGCCCACTTATGTTGCTGATCCCATTTCCTAGGTTTCTACGAGTTTAAATACCTTGAAACCCTTTTTCCGGCTAAATATGGAATGAAAACTATAAACGTAAAATTTCTTCTCACATATTTGAAAGCGCCCATCACTGATCTTATCTGTACTTTACGGGAGCATTAATTTGATTACCGTTCACATAACCACTTGAGGGTAACAATGTGTTTGAGGGAGGAGGGGGAGAAAAAAAATTTGCCGATTCTCATGGTTTATTTTTTACTAGGAAAGATTTCTTCATTACTTTTGCCACTTAGCGTATGTTTCATTATTACCTTTGGCTAATACGTGGTATTTTTTTTCTTAAGGGGTCTTCTCACTTTAGACGCTAAAAAACGGCGATTTTCATTAATTTGTTTGATAGTTTTATATTATAGATATTGATATAAAAGTTGTTACACTTAATCAATACACTTTCGAAATACATTAAAAAAAGGAATTATCTATTTGTCACTATTTATATACAAAAATAGTAGTTGAAAAAATGTTCTAAAAAAATTATAGGTCTGCGCTATTTATGAAATCTCACAGATGGGTAATCCGAAACACAAAAATCAAACGATTTTAGATTCACTATGTTAATGACTATAGCGCATAGCATACGACTTTTTATGTATGCAAAAATAACAAAATGGCGGACATTTTTCGAAAAAAAAACGTGTTTTTCCACCGTTTTGGGCAACAAAATTAGTAAATATTAGGGGTGTGCGGGTAGCAGAATTGGTCGGGTCGGGTCGGGTAATTAGTCTATGATCCGATCGGGTACCTGAGTTTTTCGGGTACCCGAATTTTTTTGGGTACCCGTGATCGGACGGGTATACTCGAACTATATTGAGTACCCAAGTTTTTCGAGTACTCGACGCACATCGGGTACTCGTTAAGTCGTGTTGCCGGAACAAAATTTCGTTTTATAGTATAGGTAGCGCCACGGAAACGTACCAAAATGGACGAAATAGACTCCACCTTTATGTTCTCTACCCTTCGCCCATAGGTTGGAGTTCATAAGAAATACAAATAATTTATTTAATAATTTTAGTATTTTTGTTAGTATATATTTACCATTTTGTTCCGGCAAACTTCTTTTAAGACACTCGCATTTGAGGAAATATCGAGATATTTGAATCTCGAAAAACTGAATAAAAGCAAGATTCTTCGTCGAATTTTTTCATTAATTCTGTCTAGTGCTAACTGGTAATTTCGGCGATTCATTCTTCTTAATTTAATTTTTTGTAATTTTTTTATTTTTTTTCCAGGTAAAACTTGTTATTCAAACTCTTATATCTCTGAAACCAACCAAGATATTTTCAATTTTAAAATGTCGAATGGAAGCTACATTCTTCTCGCTTCGAATAAACACAAGGCGTTGATTCTTGGATTTTTTTTCTCCATTTAAAACCCACGTTAAAACATTTAAAACGTTAAGGCGTTCGCCGGAACAGAAGATATTTATTGTACATTATTTCCTTTCGCACACTTTTTAGTGGTGCCAAAACGCAACTTTCCCGCACTATTACGATACGACCCGCCAAAAGTGACCGTTTTCACTCCACCCTACAGGCACACACATACACACACTCGCACGTACGTACACACACACAGGATAGAAAAATGAGACGAAAAAAGATGTTTTAAAGTATTATCATTTATTCGTTTTATCGGCTCCGTCGAGTTTTCGTTTTCTCCCATTATTTGGTCGATACACCTAAATAAAAAATAAATATAAATATAAATAATAGATACGAATCTCCGAGTCGTTTACGAATATGCAAAGTTTAAGAGTACTCGACGTTTACGAGTACCAAAAATTTGAGTACCCGATTACCAAATTTGGGTACCCGATAGTGGCGGGTAATGCAAAAACGCAACCCGTCGGGCACCCGACCCGAGCCGAATATCGGGTAGCCGAGTGAATCGGGTACCCGCACACTCCTAGAAAATATTTTTAAAAAAATCATGACATGCCCTATACCTATAGTTGTGAAGAATATGTGGTTGAAATGTCATAAGGATCGGTTCAGTAGTTTCGAAGATTTCATCAACAAGCCGTCGAAAAACGTCGTTTCGACAAAAACGCGTTTAAAGTTTATTTGGGTTACATAAATACTTCAATTTTTTTATAAAATATATTTCGAAAGTGTCTTTATTGAGTGTAACAACTTTTATACCAATATCTATAATATAAACCTATCAAAAAAATTCATGAAAATAGCCTTTTTTAGCGTCTAAAGTGAGGAGACCCCTTAATCTTTGAAAATGGTGGAAGTATGGCACTTCTAAACTGCATTTTCAAAACTGGTGTGACGTGTAGCTAAAAAACTAATCGACCGATTCTGATGTACTTTGGTAAAAATCTTTCTAACCTTATTGTCGAAAACATGACTCTAAATGTTGTTGAAAATTGAACAAAAAAGTATTGTTTTATTACAAATTGTAGCCATTTTTTCGTCAACTTCGATCTTTTTGTTTCAAGGCAAATCATTTCATCGGTTTCCAACATTTCTCACTTTTTCTTGGTGCATATTCTGCATATGAGTGTTAATGAAAGTAAAATCTTCATTGTTTTTTTTTGTCAGGTTAATCCCGCCAGCGCTACGTGTCACGCCGTCTAACAACATCCGCAGCAACCCATTGGGAAGGCCCTGCCATTCCTCCGCCATCTTTAAAGATTAAGAAAAAATACTATGTAATAGCCGAAAGTAGTAATAAAACATACCCTTAGTTTGAAAAAAGGTAAAGAAATCCTGTCTTGTAAA
>OZ023312.1:72400246-72433181 GCA_964007375.1 Ophion obscuratus
TGTGTGTGTGTGTGTGTGTGTGTGTGTGTGTGTGTGTGTGTGTGTGTGTGTGTGTGTGTGTGTGTGTGTGTTTACACACACACACACACACACACCCACACACATATGTGTACGGAGGTCTTTGATCCTTTCGCAGGTGACACGATCAGCACTCTGTACAATTCTTCAAACATTAACATTACATCGTTATCGTTATAATGACTATTGCAATCGATGAAATGTGATCGACCCTTTATCTCACCTTTTTTGTCTCTTTGTACGCAAACGTATCAAGGCTTTTGTCGCGGAGAGAATGAGAGTGCATGCACTCACACACTCGTACTCTCTTTTAAGAGCGAGAGAGCGAAGAAGGGGAAAGGAGAAAGAAAGAGAGAGAGAGAGAGAGAGGTTCTAATCTCTCCGGCAGTATTATCGTTATGTCTATATGTCAGCTGGAAAAAATCCAATGCTGAAATTCTCATCGCCTTTTCATTGAAGAGACATGGAAAAGTGTGGGAAACATTATCGATGACTTTATTGCGAGTGTATTGAGTGTAAATAAGAATAGAATGTACGTTTACTAGAGTAAAACTGAGTCTGCGTGTATGTACAGGGTGTCGCTGTTTTTATTGCACATCCGAAAGTGATGTTCTGCCCCTGCGTAAGATTGGGGCCCGAAAAAACTGGTCGGTTTTGAAGTTTGTTTCTGATGAGATTATCGAGATGGCGAGGTCGGGATCTCACAAATAAAATTGTTACATAGTCGTGCCGGGTTTGAATTTTTTTATTGAAAAATATTGATAAATAATGAAGTTTTTATTATTAGAAAAAAAAGTGCCGCCGTTGCTGCATGGCCCTTTGGTGCAGGTGCTTCTGGCAACTAGGCTCGTCTAAAGAGACAAAGAAAAAAAAATCCTTTTTGGATAATAATAGACACTTTTGCATGACCGGATACTTTATTGAAATTTTGTAAATTACGCAAATGCCAACCTGTAGAAGTTCGATTTTCGACAGAAGAAACAACATTGCTGATTTGTTATTAATAAATGGATAAACGTATGAAAAAATCAACCGGTCATACGATATAAAATGTTATAACCTATTCTACGTCCGAATTTTTAAGTGAATCGGACAACGTAGTTTCTCCAAAAACGCAAAATATTTAACGTTATTTTTTAGGAATTAAATTTATAGAAACCGTTAAATCTACAGTGTTAGTATTTCACAGTTATACTTATACATGTTTGAAGTAGCATCTCAATTTTTTTGAAAGCATTTCCCCGAAATTGTACATGATATTTAATGCTGCGCAGATCACGTCTCGAATATTTTTTATCGTCGGGCGTTGTGATTGCTCGACCGTCCCATGTCATCAGAAACGAACGCTTTTTTACATTCTATTCTTTACAAATGTGATTATCGTTCTGCCTTTCATCTTTTGTATTGCTTTATAAGCACTATTTTCCCGGACCGCGAGAAGTGAACATTTTATTGTAAAAATCAGAGTATACTCTTTTTCAAACCGTGCCATTTCGTAAATTTTTCCTAAAATTTCTTATTAGAAGGTCGAACAGTAACTACGTTCATAAAGAATTTTTAAAAGTGTAATCGTTTTCTTCAGATCACAAGGACAGCCGCAATCATAACGCCGACGATTGAAAAAGTTAGTGATATGACCTACGCAACGTCAAATATGTACAATTTTGAATTAAAAGCTTTAACAAAATGTAAGATGTTACTTCAAACATGTATAGATATAACTCCGAAATACTAATACTGTAAACTTAACCGTTTCTCTAAATTCAAGTCCCAACAAATCACCTTGAAAATGGGCGTTCACACTAGAAATGAGATTCGCCGGAGGGCAGTGGGTTGAACCTTCACAAAAATCGTCATAACCCGCTCAATGTATGGAATTTTTATTCGGTAGTATCACCTTTTAGCTATATTCTCTGAAAATTTCATTGAAATATTAATTAAATTGAATGAGCTACAGCTTCTATTGAGAGTACAAATAAGTCTCCGCCGTTTGACAACAGATGGCCCCACCAGGAGGTAATGGTCTAACATCATATCGTAAGGTTGGACATATGGCAAGACCAGAACCTTGAAATATTAGATATTTTGTATCAGCATCACATAATTTTTTCGTGCGAAAATGTCGAGTTTTGAGCCGAATAAGCGTCACTTGCGGGAACTTTATAACTCTTATTTACTTCTTTAACTTGAGGAAATCTGCAGCTGAGGCGCATCGATTGCTGGTAGAAGCATATGGTGAGGCTGCTTTAAGTGAGAGAAGTTTTCGTGAGTGGTTTCAAAAGTTTAAGAACAGTGAGTTTGACGTCGAAGACAAAGAACGTTGCGGAAGGCCGAAACAAAAACGCGAAATTGAAGGGAGATTCGGGCCAAACGCAAGAGTTGCCGCAAATGATGCTCATTGGAAACAAAACTCGACATTTTCGCTCGAAAAAAATTATGTGATTCTGATACAAAATCGCGAATGTTTCAAGGTTATGGTCTTGCCAGATGTCCAACCTTACGATATGACGTTTTACATGTGACAATTTGAACCATAATCTCCTAGTCGGGCCACCCATGAAAAAATTACCAACACAAACAATACGGTGTCTGATGTCTGGTTCAGTACAGGCTAACCGACTATGGGCAACCAGTATTGGCACAACGTTGAAACAATGGTTCTGCAATTTCTCAACCGATCCTCTTTTCAAAGCCCGGCATCCAGCATAACGCCAATGTTGGGACAGTTCCGGTTAACGACAGAGAGCCGACTGCTGGGGTAGACTACTGCCCATGTAGAGATTGACCGTTGGGCCTGGGACGGGCCTTCACAGTTAGCCTTTCTAGAATATTGGGCCTGGAGTATTTACCAATGAGGTGCCTTTGTAGAAATTATAAGAACGGCCCGATATCGGCCAACAGAGCCAACAATTATTGGGCCAATGATTTAATTCATTGTAGCGCCAATGTTGGTGATTGCACTTGGCCCTATGTGGGTCCTCTTAAAGGGCCTATGTAGAAATTGACCACCGGCTCTATGATGGGCCTTCACAGTTGGTCTATCTAAAAATTAGTCTATCTAAAATATTGGGCCGTGAGTTTGTTTGGGTGCGTGATAAATATTCAACCTATATCGGGCCAAGATTGGCCTGAGATTGGTCCTTATGGATACCTATTTCATGGAACAACCTTGAAATAAATTGTGACTTGCGTATATGACAGGTTTCGAAATTGGCATCTTTTACTTACTTATGTTGGTTATTCACAAATGCCAATAATAGGCCAAGACTTGATTACAAAAACTGAACTCCGAAATATATACGATTAATATATGTCGTGCCAGTTATTTGCCTATTCTGGCACAATATACAGATAATAAATAACCCAAGTTATGCCCCAATAAAGGGCTTAGATTAATTAAATGTAATATCCAGTATTTTAGCATTGTCACTTTTAAAATTGGCAAATTTCGATGAACTATCACAGCTGTTTATTGGTTTTAACAGATGGGCCCGGATAGGTTTTAGTAATGGGCTGATATTGTGCCAGTTCTCAATTTATAACGGAACAATAATGGGCCAATGTAATTGGCAGTACTTCAGCATCACCAGTTTAAAAATTGGCCAATATTGTTTATCTATCATGACTGTTTAATGAATTTAAAAGATGGGCCATGATAGGCTTTAACTATGGGCCAATATTGTGTCGGTTTTCAATTTAAAACGAGACAATAATGAGCCAATGTAAGAGCCAGTATTTTAGGATTGCCAGCTTTGAGATTGGCAAGTTTAGTTTAACTATCACTTCTGTTTATTGGTTTTGAAAGATAGGCCAGGATAATCTTTAGTAATGGGCCGACATTGTGCCGGTTCTCAATTTATAACGGGACAATAATGGGCCAATGTAATTGCTTGTATTTTAGCATTACCAGTTTTCAAATTGGCGAATATAGTTCAACCATCACGGCTATTTATTGATTTTAAACGATGGGCCGATATTGTTCCGGTTTTTAATTTATAACGAAACAATATTGGGCCAATTGAATTGTCAGTATTTTAGTATCCCCAGTTTTTAAATTGGCAAATTTAGTTTAACTATCACGACTGTATATTAGTTTTTGAAAATGGGCCAGGACAGGCTTTAGGGATGGGCCGATATTGTGCCAGTTTTCAGTTTAGAGCGGAACAGTAATGGGCCAATATTATTTCTCTTTTGTTGGCTTATACGATGGTCCCAATATTGGCCTGATCGTAACATTGGGCAACTCATGGCAACCTCTATATGGGTGGAGCCGACCATGGGCCAGTACTGTTTGCCATTAATTTTCCTACGTTCGTTTTTAAGATCGAGATGCAGCAATATGCCAATGTCGGTACAGTGTCGACTAACGATGGAGAATCGACCATTGGCGTGGGTAGCTCGAATCGACCATGGGCCAGTAACATTCCCCGTTAATTATGCCATGCACTGCTCGCGAATCGCCATTCAGTGTTGTATCGGTGTAGGTGAACGAACAGTTAGCACATTGTCGGATTTTCGTGCGATAGTTAACTATTGTGTCTCCCTCTGGTTTAACCCGCGTATCTTTAAACCGGGCTTCTCAGCAAATCATATTCAAGTGTTCGCAATCGTATGTGCGACAGACGTGTGGAATTTGTCGTGGTTGCGAAAGTGTGACTCGAAAAAGGACGTGCCAAATGAAACATCATTGATGCGAATAACAATGCGTAATTCACATCGGATCTCTCGTGTATCCACAAATCAGTTTTTCATTTTTCATTAAAATTTTATTTGCGAAATAATTCTGAGTATCGTATTATCGTGTTATTATTATCACCCATACTCAATATTCTCTTGTACCAACATTTACCAGCTTAAGTTATAAATTGGTATTTGGTATTGGTAGCCAGTCTTAGTCCGAGGATATCATTTCGACAATGATCCATTAATGGACCGACACTTGTGGCAGGAAATGGCCAACCATACAGAAGAGTTGGCGCAGTACTAGGCCAATGTCGGTCCCGTTGTAAATTTTTTCATGGGCATCTTTTGTCAAACGGCGGAGACTTATTTTTACTCCCAATAACAGTCGGCAGGGCGAGCGGTAGCAGCACCAAACATTAAACGCATTTTTTCCCGAAACGCTGTTTTCAAAGTGGGTAGACATTATATCTCGAAAACCACTTAATGGATCATTTCCAATACAGGAGATACGATGAAAAACATTAAATGGTATTTCGCTCGAGGTCGCCTCTTCCTATGCCGATGTCGCCACAGGTTTATAGTAAAGCTGAAAACTTTCACTCGCCGCCAGAGGCGCCCTTGGTGCGTTGCTCACTTTATTCTCAATCTTTATGCCGAGGAAGCGACACGAGTTTTTTCCGGTTTCTATACCGTCGGAAAATGACAAAGAAACATTAACGTCATTCATATGCCGATGAAGAAGGAAAAGAAAACCGCTGGGAGAAGCGGTTCGAACGATTTGAGAAAAAACCGACGAGCAAATCGACTGATATTACAAAACAAATCCCAGTAAGTACAATATGTTTCAGATCGACAAGATGGTGGAATTTGCAGACATCCGCTCGGAAACGTCTAGGCCGTGGCGAGAAGACCAGAGTCTCACTATACCCATATACAGGGTGAGGCACATAAAGGGTTACAGAGCAATAGCACTCAAACTATTGATCATATCCAAAAATGTTTCAGACAAAAGTTTCAGTGTTCGAGATGGTCGTCATATTGGAGCACCCTATTTTTTTATCGGTGGAGACGCTGAAGCTACGTCAAGGTCAAGTCCACTTTTTTTAATGGAACCATGTCTTTTTTTCGATGACATTATTACCGATTTTAAGATGAATTCAGCGGCCTATAACACAAGATCATTCTAGTCATGCAATGTATGAAAATAGACGAAAAATCGAAAAATATCGAAATAATCACTTTCGAAGGATCCACTGACCTTGGTTTGGGTCTACCTACAGAAGATGCTCGAAGTGATGACCCTCGACTTGTAAGCACTTGTTAATTCGCTTATGAAAAGACCGTCTAACTTCAGCCAACATTTGTGGTGTAATTTCGATACATGCTCGGCGTATTCTTTCTTTCATGTCGTCAGGCGTGGTAGGTATTCTTTCTTTCGTATCGTCAGGCGTGGTAGGTGCTGCCGCCATTGTGCGTTCTTTGACAAAACCCCATAAAAAGTAATCTGGTGTTGTTAGATCTGGAGAACGAGGTGGCCAAGCTACAGGGCCGCCTCGTACTATCCACGTTTCACCAAAAATCTCATACATCACTTGTCTTGAACACAGAGCATAATGGGGTGGTGCACCGTCAAGTTGCATCCACATGTTCATGCGAACATGCAAGGGCACATCTTCCAGTAATTGAGGCAGTACGTTTTGCAGAAAGTTTGAGTAAACTTGCCCAGCAAGCCTTCAAAAAAATATGGACCAATGACGTGATCACCGACAATGGCGCACCAACAATTAACGGACCACCGATGTAGAAACGGTACAGTTCTCATCCATCGAGGATTCTCAATTGCCCAATAATGCATGTTATGCCTATTCACATTTCCCGTATTTGTGAAGTTAGATTCGTTAGAAAAAAGCACATGACTCAAAAATGAGACATCTGTGCGCATTTTTCTACGAATCCAGTTACAGAAATTGACGCAATTTAGGAAATCATTGCCGTACAAACCCTGATGAAATGACATACGATACGGATGGAACTTGTGTTGATGTAAGGTTCTTAATACAGATCGCTGACTAATTCCACTCTCTCTTTCCATTTGCCTGCTGATCGCATGTGGATTTAGTGCAGCCAAAGCTAAGATAGCAGCCGCATTATTTTCATTAATAATCAGTCGACGTTTGACTGGTGTTTGTTTCACTGTACCGAAGCGACAGAAACGGTTAGCTAATCGCTTAAAAGCCATGTGCGATGTTTGTTGCCTATCCGGATAACGAACCGCATACAAATCTTAGGCGTTTCTTTCATGCTTACGGCATTCCCCCAGCACCATCAACATATCAAAAGATTCTTGAAAATCGTTCACTTTCGCGATCCGATGTACTCATATTAGAAGGCAATGCGTGACTAACTGAAATGTCAACAGAAACTACGTACATGCTGCCGATAAGAAACATTGGTATCGTAAGAAATGAAAACAGCGATCAAAGACGTGTGTACAAGTCGAGGGTCATCACTTCGAGCATCTTCTGTAGGTAGACCCAAACCAAGGTTAGTGGACCCTTTGAAAGTGATTGTTCAGATATTTTTCGATTTTTCGACTATTTTCATACTTTGCGCGACTAGAATGACCTTGTGTTATAGGTCACTGAATTCGTCTTAAAATCGGTAATAATGTCATCGAAAAAAAATACATGGTTGCATTTTAAAAAGTGGAGTCGGAAAAAAAATAGGGTGGTCCACTATGACGGCCTTCTCGAACCCTGAAACTTTTGTCTAAGACATTTTTGCATATGGTCAATAGTTTGAGTGCTATTGCTTTGTAACACATTAGGTGCGTCACCCTGTACACCCTGTTACACAAAGAAACAAACGCATGTCGATCACGTCGACACGCGTGTCGCAAAATTATGCGTGCATGCCAACCATACAGGTTAAGCCTGCATGGTTTCGGACAACGTCCACGGCTACTAATACAAGGAAAATGGCCGAGTACAGAAATGTCCTCGGCTATTTTTAACGAAAAGACTATGAACATTAGGGTTTTAGAAATCCTTTTCCCAAAAATATAATCTCGTCGGGGTCAGGCCCCGTTGGAAGGGAAAAAAATTATAGGTGAGGACGAGCGGTATAACCTCTAATGTCATGGACTCGATCATTTAGCGACAAACATATGACGTGATGTTGTTCATACGGCTCACCAGGAATACAATTGGAATTCAAAAAACACATCGGAATCACCGAGCGAAAAAATGAGCGAACCTACTTATGACTCCATCCGTGACCATACAAAATTACCGAAAGATAAATGTTGGAGAAATATCAGATAGCGCGTAGCGGTGGACGAACCTCTCGGAACACAACTACCTAGCTAGATTTTGAAAAAGAAAAGCCATTAGCAGTAATAGCTAATAACGGAAATTTCGAAGGAACAATGATGTTGTCAAAAGAGATTAGACAAGATCTATCTTGGTGAAAATACAATATCATGTCAGCAAACAACCCGATAGTGGCAGACAAATATAAGATCGAAATATTTTCGGACGTGTCCCAGTCAGCCCGGAGAGCTTCTTGTAAAGGACAAAAATCCCACCGCAATGGGATACAAGAGAACGAGAACACCATATCTATTTGGAAGTTCTGGCTGCATCTTTTGCTCTAAAATATTTTGCCAAAGACCTCGGAGGTTGTAATGTCTTAATGAGAATTGATAATATGACACCAATTGCATTTATAGGGTGTCTCAAAATAACTTGACATTTTAATTTATTAATAAAACGTATCGTTTGAAAAGTACGAATATTTTTATTTTAATATAAGATGCAAACATGGACGTTATGTGTGGAACACAATATCCTATAAATGGCCGCCTCGTCCTTGTTTGCAAACGTTCACTCTCTTGGCGGCATTTTCAATAACATTTTGGCATAATTGCGGACCAATTTCACTAATGTTGCATCCGAATGCTTTCTTGAGCTTCGGAACGGTCTGTGAATCATTGGCATACACTTTTCCTTTCAGAAAATCCCAAAGAAAGCCGAATAGAAATTGTGCTAGCCTGCCTGAGTTACGACCTAGTAACTGGCTCGCCCAATTAAGCTCATACGAACTGACCAATGGTTGACTCGCTATGAGCTAATAATATTGTGAATGTTTCGTTATCCAGCGCCATAGTCACTGCCCAGCCGATCTTGGTCACAAATGACAAATTGAGGTTATGTGACTACGTGTAGTTCCCCCGAGCGAATGACTCATGGCTGGCTAGTCAACTTGAGGTTCAGATGCTTTGTAAAAGAAAAATCTCAAGTAGGTATCTCGCCATGACCTAGCCAGCTAACTGCGGCTATGCACCCCTTGACTAGTTACTGCCCAGCCGATCTTGGTCATAAATGACACTCTGTTATTTGTGATTAAGCAATTGTGATAGTTGGCTAAGCAACTTGAGTTACAGATGACGTTGCGAATGAAAATAATCGTTAAGTCGGTATCTCGCGATGACCTAGCCAACACTTGCCAACTGCGGCTACACTTGCCGCAATAAATCATCGGACAAATACAATTAAAGGTTATGTAATTGTATGCAATTATCGCTCTCAATGCGAACGCAATGAGTCATTGATCCGATAATGTTATTTACATTTGTTAATCCACCCATTTATTAATAATTTAACATGTGTAGTCTAACATATGTAGGCGATACGAAAATTCAAAAATTAAACAAGTAGAACTGGCTCAGTGGACACCGTCACAACTTCTCACCCAGAGTGCCCGGGATCGAAACCACGTTACGTCGTAAGCGTTTGTCTGAGATAATTTAAAATTGAACCATATATTTACAGTGCAAATATCATAACAGCAATTAATGAACAACGAGGAATATCGTAAAAGGGTCCAATGATATGGATAATGTGCAAACAAATTACGAAAAAATATATATGCAGTCGCAATTTTTATTGTTATCTAGTCGCCACCTAATTTCTTTGTTCCCAGTCACTAGCTGAAAAAAACCAGGTCATGGTTAGGTCAGAAATATTATACAACCGTGAGATATTTCTTTCTATATAGTCACCATTTAATTTTTTCTATTCGGTCACTAGTGGACCAACGCGTTACAAGGCTAGGTAGTCAATAGCTAAAACGGGTAGCTAATGGCGATTCGAAACATAACTTTACCAGCGTGTGGCTAGGCGATGATAAGTTACGTGTTTCACTCGGGAAGAATCCCAATGGCGTCAGATCGCACGACCTTGGTGGCCAACCCACATCGCCGCGGCGCGAGATAACACGATCATGCAACTTCGTCTTCCATGACTAAATTGTTTCGCTCGCATCTTGTTGCACGAATATGTTTTCCAAGCCCATGCCGTTTGTGCCATTTATCGGATATTGTGTTCTACACATAACCTCCATGTTTGTACCTTATACCAGGTGCGTAAGTATGAAACCGGAATTTTTGTACAGAAAAAACACGTTTATTGTAATGATATGATACAAAGTATCATATCATTACCGTAGGTACATCCGCCAGTTGTTGTTGTGTTTGAGCGTCGTCTTCGTCCAACAAGGCTTGCAGGTCAGCGTCATCAAACTTTTTCGGTGGTCTTCCACGTTCTTCGTTCCTCACGTCAAAATCGCCACTTTTGAACCGTTTGAACCACTCGAAACACTGTGTTTTACCGAGAGCATGCTCACCAAACGCCTCCACAAGCATTCGATGCGATTCGGCTGCGGTTTTCTTCGGATGAAAACAAAGAAAAGTAGTGCTGTCGGCAAATCGTAATTTGTTGGCACAAAACTCGACATGTTTATCTCTAATAAACTAATGCTACTGAATGAAACTCGTGTTATTGTGAGTTGGAAATCTTTGTCGGATATCAATACAATAACAAGACACCGCTGATGTGATGTGTCGGTAACTGCATCGACATCTAGCGCCACCTATGGGCAAATTCCGGTTTCATACTTACACACCTGGTATTAAAATAAAAATATTCGTACTTTTCAAATAAATAATACCTTTCATTAATAAATTAGATTGTCAGGTCATTTTGAAACACCCTTTATAAATCGCGTTGGTGGAACGCGGTACAAGAAGCTTAGCAAGCTCACGAAAGATATTTCCATCTGGTGCGAGCAAATAAACCTCTGGATCTTTGCGTCATATATTCCATCGACAGGAAACACGATGGCTGGCTCGGAATCTTGAAAACTGCAAGTAGAAACAGAGTTTGGACTATTAAGTTATGCGTTTAGGAGAATATGTCAATCGTTTAAAACTCCAAAGATCGACTTGTTTGCTAGTAGATAAAATACCAAGTGCGAGCGATATGGCGATGTTTTCACAACAGACTGGCGTAGGTATCACTTCTATGCATTTCCTCCCCATTGGACTACTCAAGCATGGTTCCCTGCTTTTTTGGCTCATGCTTGATTCAAACTCCATTCATTTCAAACCGGATATTACACTTACATGCTGTTCGAGCATGGAACCATATTCCTTGTAAAGGCGTTTTATCCTGGTAGCCACAGTCTTGTCCGACAAGCTTTCGCAAAAGCGGAATTGCCAGATGAAACAATAGATATTGCAATTTCATCCTTGAGCGAGTCGTCTTTACGTCAATATACAACGGCGCACAAACAATAGTGGGCATATTTTCAAGAGAAAAATCTCGGGGTCCTTACGATTTTAATCCCCGAGAACTTGAAATTTCTGGCGACGAAATTCCAGAATGATACATTATATAGGATGAAAAATACTTATGGATTGGTTATGGCCTTAATAGCCTAGAGATCGGTCAAGATGAAAGAATAAAGAAAAACGTTAGATGAATCGCAAAATTTTTCATTTTATCCGGAACACCATAAATTATGCGTGGTATCTACGCTTGAAATATACGTCAAACGTACACGAGAGCTATGAGAAAGAGGTTCAACACTTTTTTTCTGAAGGATCACAATTTTTTGTTAAAAAAATGCGTTTCTTTTTGACCAACCGTTTGTCAGATAAAAAATCAGAATTTAGTCTTTTTCCGGCCTTAAGGTAGATGTAGCCCCTTAAGAGAATTACGGGCGTTGATATGTCGGTTCCGCAAACCGGCAAACCCTGAATTGGCGAATTTTGAACGGGTTTTTATCAAAATTACTTTTTTCCAAATCAGTGACCGCGATAGCTCAAAGATCACTGCACCGATCAGCTTCAAATTTTACAAGCTTCTTTTACATGCGACAAAGCAGTGCTTGAAGGAAGGATTTTTTTTTTCGATGCATAGTTTGTTCTCGTCAACGAAAATAGAGGTTTTTTTCGCCAAATATCGATACTTCCACTTTAAACTGCGGCCATTTTTTTCAAAAATTAATATTTAATTAAATCCTTCGTCCATACACTCGATTTTTTATTTCGGCAGATTTGTTTCCGAACAGCAGTGGTCACCGCGAAAGACGTTTTTCAAACATTGGTCTGCAGCAACCATTGTATCTCCCACATTTATAAATAGCTTCCAATACAAACATAATAAAAGATAATTAAAAGCATATACTGGGAGAAATGTATGATGTTGTCAACCATATTTTGACTATATTTTGTATTTCCCTGAGGGGACAATAATATTTTATAGTCATAGTTGCTGCTAAAAGTATAGCATTGCTTATTGATATTTTAGCAGTTGCATGAATTATGCACATGTCACCCGATACCACTAATTTTACAAACGTACGTTTGTCCTTCAATGCTATATAATAAAGTAGGTTTTCATAAAATGGATATTCCCTGATACTATCAAAAAATTACTTCCCCAAGATTCTACCAAAAATGTGAACTAAAATATATATACATTGATTTAAAATTTTGCCTGTGATTTGCGACGATGTTTACAGTGATTTGTACCCTATTATAAGGTACAACCTGCTATATGCGTATCTGGTGTATTATTCACATGTTGGTACAAGGCATCAATGCCCGTTTACTAGATGCATAGAATATTTCATAAATCTGAAATAAAATAAAATACACAACTGAGAGTTCTACCTCGATGCTTTTTTTTAAATTATAATTCGCCATTTCCTGACGTCCTGCAACGATTTATTTAGAAGAAAATATTTCGCCTATTCGAAATCGAACCTAGAACCTAACTGCCTACCTTCTGCCTATTCTACGCACACTGCGCTGCCACTACGGTACCGAGTACTTTTGGTATCTTTAGCACGGATATGGCATAAGAGACTAAAGTAATGCCGGCTGTACATCCGAATGGCTGTTACCTGCGATTTAGGTGACATTTTGCACAGATCTTTTTTTTATCATATAAGTCACCGTTTAAATGGATTTTCAGCGCTTCGCAATAGTTTTGTACCATATAATAGTGATTTATACTATCCTATATGATACAACCTGCTAAATGCGTAGTAATGTGTGTCCCACAAGAACAGAAGGTAAAATACAAGAAGCGTTGGTCTGATATCCTAATTTTGCAATGCAACAAACATACTATGTGACAGTTTGTGAAACATGCGTAGTTCTAAAACTATTAAGCTGCAGTTGCTCGAACTACAAATGATTTACGTCTCCGCTATAAGTAAATTTTACTACTATAATTTTTTTCGAATAGTCACTTTTCATAAGGTCTGTTAACAAGTTATACTCGAAAAACCTTAATGTTAACCACATGAATTGTATAAAGTTGAAAAGAATAGTGGAAGTTTGGCTGAACAAAACTGTACGTCAAGCACAGTATATATACGGTACATTAACCCAAACAACCCCAAACAATATATTTCTATTTACCAGGATTTGTTAACTATTAACAAATGGTAAAGTTGGATATGGCGAAATAAATATCTTCTTACAGTTAATGAATAATTTATTTGAGCCTCTAATTTGTCACAAATAAAGATTTGGTAATAGGTAAGAAATCCGTGCTTTAATGGAACGAACTATTTCTTAACATCCAATAGATATACAGTTGGTCTAACCCAATGCTTAGGATTAATATCCTATAAATACTTGTTTCGTATAACTGAGGGGTTTATTTAATGAGACCAGTAGAAAAGGTGTCCCAGATGTAAAGGATAGTTGAGGGATCGATAATTTATATTCGCTCAAATCACGATTCGTGTCTAGTTGCCAAATGAATATTTGGACAAATTCATTCATTGATTGTCGGCCTATGAATGTGAAATTGAATCAATCTAGCGCTATAGTCCTAGTGTGGAAGTGTACAATGCAAGGAACAACCGTTGACAGTTAATTTCAATTCTTTAATAACTCTTCGGGCGTAGCTATTTCTCTATTATTGATTCAAAACAGTTTTCCGAATACAACTGTATTTATACGAGTACAAACAAAGGTTCACATGTTCACGGTCACAAACTGATATCCTTTAGGTAAGTGGACATGCGGTCACACACAGTCTCCAATGTACCTCGACCGTATCTACGTCGCGTCTGCGCGCAACTTGTGCGACAAAGGGCCATGGTAGCGTACACAGCGATCGTGCCAAATGTACGATACTTATCACAAGTACAGATTTTTGAACTATTAAAAAACTATTTTTTGCGACGAGTCGTCGATTTTATAACAGTTATTTTCTAACTATTAACATGGCTATGTTTGCTTCAGCTAAAGATTTTATAATTATTACCAAACATTCATTTTGTAATAAGTGTACGACTGTTACCTCAAAAAACTACTGGGCCAACATCTTAAATACAGATTAATTAATATTTCATAAATCCTTGTTTGTGTTAAATAGACAAGTTGTCGCGTCAACTGTGTGACTGTTTGCTCAAATGCGGCCGAGATAATCGTTTTTAATGAAGATCAATTAATTGTTGTAACATGTTCATTTGCATTGAACACAGGATAGTTGCGGCAATTATACGTTAACGGCCCCAAATCTAAATATAATGATTATGAACAAATCTCCACTCTTTTAAACTGTATTATCATATTACAATTTCACCTCATTATTCGATTACCATAAATATCTACTGAGTTAAAGGACATAAAAGTGATGAAATAAATTATCCTTCTTAAAGAAATACTATGGCTATGAAATGTTGTCATGAGAACACGAATATTTCTTAACGACTAACAAATGTTGTAACAGCTAATGAATATTTGATTAAAAGTGCCAACTAGATATATTTCTTTACTATAAACTAACTGTTTTCTCAGTGTACAATATTATTATTTGTACGCCGATTTTGTTATACTACTCAATCAACCATTTCTATATTGTCAAGCCTTTTACAATAGTGAATAATCCTTTCGGGGATAATAGATAGTTAAACACGTCACCCAAATCGTATGTTTAGTTATATCTTTCGCTTATAGTCGTGTCAACCATATTGTGATTGCGGTGTCAATAAAACATTTTTACTATAAATTTTACTATTCCCTCTTTTACAATGGGCGTTTGTTGTAAATACCATGTGCTTTTCTCTCAGTGTACTCTTTGATGTTAAAAAAAATCAAAAACCGGCGCACGCTTTCCCTAAAAAGTTCACCAAAATTCCTCTTTTTCCGGCCACGAGTTGCCTCATTAAGGTGCTTCAGAGCAAAGCGATAAGAAATCCTGCGTGATTGTTAAACTCCAAGTATTACATTAGTCAGAGCCTAGAGGAGCAGCCCCAGTGAAATATTCCTCCGGATCAACGCCTCTTTTATACACGTTCTATAAGTTCGATTGTTCGCTTGCTTTACTCTAGAAATCCGATTCGTTCGTACCGTATGCCTTTATCGTTTTTTTACTACACCTCCCCCCTCCCCCTCTCGCTCTCTCCTTTCACTTTCTTATACATCGTCTCTCTTGTGCCCGTATCCACAAGAAGGATAGAGAGGGGAAGAGAGAGAGAGAGAGAGAGAGAGAGAGAGAGAGAGAGAGAGAGATTTTCCTCACGAGCCATTATTTGGCCGAACAAATCTTTACCTTTGATTCAGGAGTGGGAAGTCGCACTCGGATCGTTGTTTGAGTTGGTAATATTTGGAGTAACGCTCTCGGGGACCCAGTCGTCGGTCGGTTTACTGGATTTCGCTGGCAATATTGTTACACTGACATTCCTTTTGCCCCCCAAACTCGCAGTTAACTCGCGAGATCGGGCTTTGACTCCGTGCGGGTCTATTCGACTTTTCGCCTCTGCGCGCGGCCCCCTCCAAAGGGTCAGGCCACTTTGAAAAATTTCAAAAAATCGAAAGCACGCAAGACTTGAAGAAATCGACGATGATGAGCGATCAGAAGGGATTTTGTACGGTGCAGGAATTGCCGATTGAGTTTAGGTAAGAGTTTTTCATAATATAAACTTCAAACGCGTTTTTCTCGAAACAACGTTTTCAAAATCTAGCTCCATCGTATCTCTAAAACTAATAAACCGATTCTCTTGAAATTTGAACGACATATTGTAAACGTGATTCGCAACAAGATGACCCTCGATGGTTTTAAAATTTTGATTTTTACTCTTTATTGTGAAAAACTGCGAAAAAAACCGTGTTTTAAAAACTTTTTTCGTTTTTCATCTGCCATTTTTTTATTTTTTGATAAAACTTTATATCCGAGGGTGATTTTGTAGCTGGTGCTATACTGAATCTAATGGACAAGGTTTTTTTTTCTTTCAGACAAGCCGTTGCCGAGTTGTGACGGAGCTACCTAGCCCACCTATTTTTGAGGCGTTACGATAAACTATAGTTTTTGTACTTAAAAAGGAATGAATTTGTTTTAATGTATTTAAAAACTTTATTTATCAAGCCCAACAACTTTTATATTCATATCTTTTATAAAATCCTCAAAAAAAATCGCAAAAATAGCCTTTCTTCGTGGCTCCAAAGTGGACGGGCCCCTTAACCCGCCGTTCGCGATCTTTGTGGCACAATGAAAAGGTTCGGCACTTTCGATCAATGGTCATTGCTAATGTACGTTTATATGTGTGAGTTTACTAATTTTCAGGGGCTGCATAACGTGGCAATTTGAAAAAGATTTTTTTTTTCATTGCGTCGTTTCGCAACCTAGGGTCTTGGCTTTAATTTGCAAGAAGGATTTTCTAAAAAAAAATGGCCGAGTTATGATGATTTTTGTGAAGGCCCACTCTGCTGCTGCGATTCGCCCTTTTTTCTTTTGCGTTTTTCTAGAAACTATTTTTTTTCGGAACGATATAAGTCGTATCGGAAAATCTATTTGTTCGATTCACTCCAAATTAGGACCGAGGATAGTTCATAAGATTTTCTATCGTATGACCGGATGATTTTCTCATATTTTTATCCATTTCTTCATAACAAATTATTTATGTCGCTTCGGTCGAAAATCGAACTTTTCCTACGGAAGGGCAATATCGTAATTTTCACACTTTCAAAAACGTATCCGGTCATACCGAAGTGTTTATATTGATACGAAAAGCACATTTTTTTATTTTTTATTTCAGATTAACCTCGCTGACAGAAGCAGCTACGCTGATCGGCAATGCGGGTGGCATTTTCTTTAAATAATAACTTCATTGCTTATCCATATTTTTCAACACCGAAAAAACTCAAACCTGACAAGACCATGTATTAATGGTGTGTTGAATGCCGACCTCGTCAACACAATACTTTCATTACAAAAAAAAATTGAAAATCGACCAATTTTTTGGGCCCTCACGTTAAGGTAGCCCTATCGTCGGGCTTCAATCCATAGGATTTTCATAATTTTGTTTTGAGCTTCATTAAATATATTAATAAACGTCTCTATTACATTTCAGGGTCGGTTATCGACCTAATTACAGAGAGAAATATATTAAAATTGCGTATTTTTGTAAAGGAATTCCGAAACGACATACAACAATCCAATTTCCGGTCTCTACAAAAGTGTATATAATAGTGGAAATCGGTCAGATGTTTAAAAATAATCAGAGTTACGTACTTAACAATTGTAGTAAACCAATGTTCTCAGAAAAATTACGCTTATTAACCTAATTTGTATGTAATATCAAGTTTAATTTGAAATTCCGGTATTGGATTTATCAGGTTGATAAAAAAGTTTTGTCGCAATAATTTCAATATAATTTATTTATTTATGTATCTTATACAAAACATTTCTAATCAACAATATATTCGCCATTGGTTTCTATGACACTCGACCATCTAGTTAGCAACTCATTTATTCCCTTTGCCCAAAACTGCGGCGGCTGGAACTCAAAGAAATTTGAAATATCCCTTCTGAGATCGTCAACGTTTTTGAAAGTTTTGTTTCTCAAATACCCATGTAGGTTTCGCCAATCGAACCGTAACGGCCAATACTTGGACCAATGTTGGCGGGACGATGATCGATTAACCAATTGTACGCCAATGCTCGGCTGAGTATTGACTAGCCAACATTGGTTTGCTGATACGAGGCCAATGTTCGGCCAAATATAGACTCGCTAATCATTAGCTTGTCGATACGAGGCCAATGTTTGGCGAAGTATAGACCCGCCAATCATTGGTTTGCCGATACGCGGCCAATGTTCGGCCAAACGTAGACTCGCTAATCATTGGCTTGTCGATACGAGGCCGATGTTTGGCGAAGTATAGACTGGCCAATCATTGGTTTGCCAATACGAGGCCAATATTCGGCCAAGTATGGAATTGTTCATTATTGGTTTATCGATATGAGGCCGATGTTTGGCGAAGTATAAACTCGCCAATCATTGGTTTTCCGATACGCGGCCAATGTTCGGCCAAATATAGGCTCTCTAATCATTGGCTTATCGATACGAGGTCGATGTTTGGCGAAGTATAGACTCGCCAATCATGTTTTTGCCGATACGAGGCCAATGTTCGGCCGAGTAACGCATGATCGAACCGCAATTCGTATATTGACGATTCATTGTTTCGCGTTGAAGTCATTGAGAGACGAGATAAATACTTTTTACGAGTCCATTGGACATTATTCTTAACAAATCCCGTGAAAAACGACGCAACCGACCCAACCTCGAGCCAGCGTCACGCCAATCACTGTCTACCATTGGCCGATGAACGGCAGCACTACCGGTTTAGTGTTGCGCCACGGTAGGAGTGATCTCTTCGGCCCAACGCTGGGATGTACGGTTGGCCAATAGTAGGCTTACCGGAAATCCTAACAGTTGGCCGGGTATTGGCCCAACATTGGGCTAAAGACATCACGATCATTGGCTGACGGTTAGCGTGATCACCGGCCCATAGTAGGTCTAAGGTCGGCTTCATATTGTTGGCGCAATATTCGAGCTAGCGTTGGGCCGGGTATTGGCCCAACGTTGGGCGAAAAACGACGCAACCGACCCAACCTCGAGCCAGCGTCACGCCAATCATATTCTACCATTGCCGATGAACGGCAGCACTACCGGTTTAGTGTTGCGCCACGGTAGGAGTGATCTCTTCGGCCCAACGATGTACGGTTGGCCAATGGTAGGCTTACCGGAAATCTTAACAGTTGGCCGGGTATTGGCCCAACATTGGGCTAAAGACATCACGATCATTGGCTGACGGTTAGCGTGATCACCGGCCCATAGTAGGTCTAAGGTCGGCTTCATATTGTTGGCGCAATATTCGGGCTAGCGTTGGCCCAGTGTAGGGTTGTCAAAATAACCTCAATTTTTCTTTCAGAGACAATGCATCGGTCCTTATTCCCGCACATGGATTAGATTCAGAAGTTTCTGTGCTCGATGATTGCTCATCGGGAGAGTTATTAGATTCACTATACTCGTTATGCACAATCACTTCGTGGAATGTTTCCAAATTTGTTTCACTATTTATTACTTGTCCTTTTGTTTCGTTGCCTCTGATCCTAACCTACTGTAAAGAGTCTTCTAATTTTTGTCGTCGTTTTAACACTCGGCGTTTCTTAATACTGTCATAATACCTCGGCATTTTTTTAATACACCACAAAACTAGTATAAATCAATTTTATTTTTAATAAACTGAATTTCAGATAAGAGTAATGAGTTTTTATTATCACAGGACGTAGAAAATTGCGTGCAGCGATAATAAAAAAAATATATAATAACCCAACGAACACCCAACCTTGGGCCAAATATCGATTACCAACTGTCAGCCAACTATCGGGTCCCAGTGTTGGCCCCGAACATGGGCCAATCGGTTGATCATGGGTTTGCCAGTCTACAATTGAAGCTCGGCACACCATTGAAGAGCCAACGCTGTGCCAGTACTAATTAATGACCATCCGCCAATCGTCGGGGCGAGCGCAGGCCCTGAGTCTGAGCCAATCGTTTGACCGTGGTTTTGCCAATGCTTTTTGTATATACGTATATACGTTTATACGTAAAAAAATTCTTGTATAGTCCATACACACACACTCACACAAACACACACACACACACACACACACACACACACACACACACACACACACACACACACACACACACACACACACACACACACACACACACACACACACACATATATATATATTACGTATATACGTATACACGTAAAAAAGCATTCTTGTATATATGTATGGAATATACCGTTCAAAGCCAGTGTTGGGCCAGGATTGGCAATTCGTCAGTTTGCCATGCTAAAAATAAGCGTTGGCAAAACCACGGTCAAACGATTGGTTCAGACTCAGGGCTTGCGCACGCCCCGACAATTGGCCGACGGTCATTAATTAGTGCTGGCCCAGCGTTGGCTCTTCGATGGTGTGCCGAGCTTCAATTTGAGACTGGCAAACCCACGATCAACCGATTGGCCCATGTTCGGGGCCAACACTGGGACTCGATAGTTGGCTGACAGTTGGTAATCGATATTTGGCCCAAGGCTGGGTGTTCGTTGGTTTGCCATGCTTCAAATGAGCACTGGCAGAATCATGGTCAAACCATTGGCCCGTATAAAGGACCAACACTGGGTATTGGTGGTTGGTGCTAAATATCGTACCAAGCGTCGGCCGCATGTTAAGCGCCGGCAAATTTTTCACGGGATATACTACCAAATCAATGCACTCATTGTTGGCCGATTCTCGAACGAGCTCATACGCGATATTCTGCCGATTTTTATGAACCATCCTACACTGACAGAAAAATTCTATTAATATTAACTAACCGCGTCTATTTATTGATTTTTTATTTGAATTAACTAGATTTTTCGTGAAATCAATTTTTTCCTATTGCATTCCATTATTGGAATTATTCATTTTAAATATATTTATTTATTCAAATTAAACTTGAACTAATGAACTAATGGTCTGTCTTTATTGCAACACACATATTAACGGGTTGTGGGGGTAGAGAAGGTGGAGAGAGAGGAATTATATATATAGTTTAGGTTTGAAAATTCTATATCATGTCATTCGATAACACTCTCTAATTATCACAATGATATTAACTAATTGATATAGTTTATGTGATACAAATAATGATGAGAATCCATTTGGTATCTTATGCCATATCTGCGATTCAAATGTTACAAGCACTCAGTAGCATAGGGGCAGCGTGTTTGGCTATGAGTAGGGAAGTTCAAGGTTCGAGCTCCATATGGGTGAAATATTTTCTTCGAACTAATCATTTCGAAAGACCAGGTAATGACGAATTACAATACTAAAATAATTAATTTTTTTTTTTGGCAGTGCAGGACCAGTTTTGGTGATCTATATTGGGTCACAATTATCCGCCAAGACTCGGTCGATAATCGGGCCAAGCTCGAGTGCCAATGATGGCAATCTTGAGGGGGCTTATTATTGGCCGATTCTCGAATGAACGCCTACGCGATGCTCGGCCGATTCTCATAAGCCATTCTAGGGCCCATATTGATTGCGAATATCGGGCCGCTCTTGTCATCCAAGGCTCGGTCGATGATCGGGCCAAGCTCGAGTGCCAATGTTGGCAAGCTTGGCGTCGAGCATCGGCCAATCATTGGCCACTACCGATCACCCTACATGGGTATGCCTTCAAATGTCTGAACAAATGGTAGTCAGATGGCGCGATGTCGGGAGAGTATGGTGGATGAGGAACGGTATTCCAGTGAAGCTCAGTGATTGTATTTGTGGGTTTCCTTTGCGACATGGGGTCTCGCGTTGTCGTGGAGGAGGTGCACAGTCGCGCGTCTTGGCCGTTTTTTTTCTTATAGCTTTTGCCAATTCCTGGAGATTCTCGGTATATCGTGTAGAGGAGATCGTCTTACCTACAGGGAGAAAATTGTGAAACAGCATTCCCTTTGCGTCCCAGAAACAGCACAACAAAACCTTTTGTGAGTGACGATCAGATTTCGGTTGGTGTGGCGGTTTTTCTCCGATAGGAGGCCAGTAGGCTAAACGCGTTCTGTTATCATACAAGACCCAGCTTTCATCACCCGTTACAAGATCTTCTAAAAACTCCTTGCGATGGTGGCGAAGCAGAAGAGACTGGCAGATGGTCACGCGACAGTTCTTATTGTCGTCGGTGAGACGGTGGTGGTATCCATTGAGCTAGAACCTTCCTGTATCCCAAGTTGTGTAAGTGATTGACTATTGACGGTTGGGTGCAGCCAAGTTCTCTTGCTAGCTCATGCGTACTTGCTTCCGGTTTTTCTTTGATGCAGCCGAGTAATGCTTCATCATCGATGGTCGACGGTCGTCCGGAACGTTCCTTATCTTCAAGGCTTGTGTCTCCAGATTTAAAACGATTGAACCAACGTTGGACTGTTCGATGAGAAATTACGTTCTCGCTGAATGGATCCTGTATATTTTTAGCAGTTGTGCTTGCGTTCGTGCCGCGCCGCCACTCGTAAAAAATGATCGCTCGAAGTTGCTCCTGCGAGATCGAAGCCATTTCTGTCCACTAGAACGCGCGCTCGCCCTTTTATACCCTGTCACGCGGAAGACTAGAAAACATTCTAGAATATTCTCGACATAGCTCGATGTCATATTGCGTCAATACGTAAAAAGACATTTTTAAAATTTTTGCGACAAAACTTTTTTATCAACCTGATATTACCATTTGCTACGATAAAGAGACGTGACCGCAAGGCAACAGCTGACTGTAGTCCTAAACTCATCTCACTCATTCGAATTTCCACATATATTTCATTTTTGTCAGACATATTTCGCCGAGACAAATTTTCCACGCTTTTTACCAGTCGTGGCTCGAATACAATGCCATATATTTCCCGTACCTGACAGTGTTTTGACAAATCGACGTTAAAAAGCATGGAGGTTAAACTCGCCGGGTTGAGTAAAAAGAGACGGAGATAGAACCAGCGTTGACAAATGTCGAACCTAGAAATACTGCGCGAATCGTTGGGATAACTATTTTTTCATTTTTTCTGAACCATCATTAAGGGGTAAGGCCACTGTAACGGCCCAAAAAAAAAGGTTTTTTCACTAATTTTTTGCTCCCGAAATTGAAGGTATTTGAAAAAAAACTTTTAATGGTGTTATCGGGCATACATTAAACTTTATTATAAATTTTTTTTACAGTAAAAAAAAACAAAATGGCGGTTCCACAGCTATCTTCCCGGGACATGTTTTGCTTCCAGGGCTCCGCGGCACGCAGCACCACTGGTGCACTTTTGAATCTAGAACAAAAAAAAACCATTAATCTAGAGGGCTATAGCTAGAGAATGTCGATCGGATTTTAAAAAGTATCAATTTTTGTGGATTTGGCGTGCGTTTGAAAAAAAAAATTGATTTTTGACGAAAAAAACGGCAAGTTTTTTGTTAATAAAAAATCAATAAATAAAGTTCTTGAAAATTCCGATCGACATTCTCAAGATAATGTAAATGTTCACATCTGGTTAAAATTTCAAGTAAAAAAAATGAAAATTGTTCGAGTTATGCTGCGTGCCATTTTGAAAAACCATGTTTCGAGAAAAACGCGTTTAAAGTTTTGCGAATAGTTTTTTATTGGAAAAAATTTAAAAAAGAAGTTAAAAGGATTTAAACTATTTTTAAACTAGAGGGTTTAAACTATTTTTTAAGCCAATAAAAAAAAATCGATTTTTCAAAAAATTTACAGTGGCCTTACCCCTTAAACAGGAATATACACACACTGTAAAACAAGTCATTAAATTTACAATACTTTTATAATTGATCATTTCTAAACTCTGAATATGAAACGCAAATTCGCACTTCAGTAATGGAAACTTCAGTAATGTAAATGAATTTTCATAGATTCGTATACATTTTAATATATGGAAAATTGAATGTTACTATGCTGCGTATGAGTTTTTCAACGCGCATCATAATAATACAAATATTTGTTTTATTAATGCAACAAACGTATATGATTTCTTTATTTACACAAAAAGTATTAAAATCGCAATATGACTATTATTTTTAACTTCATTCTGTTGGAAAGTAGAATACCCTGTACATTGAATATTACAAAACGCTGTTTAAAGAAATATGAAGTTTAAAATACTTTTACAATACTATGGCAAATGAAATTTTAAAACTTAGTACATGAATGAATATTTAGGCTTCAGTGTTGTAAAATTGAATACCGGACCTACAACTCATACGGTTTTACATTTCGTAAACGTACGAATTGAATATTAATACATTATCTACAATTTTGCAAGGCGTCTAATAGAAAAATCAATATTCTTAGTTGAAAAATACAACAAGCGTTTTGAATATATAAAATGTAGACAAAGTGAGAAAATGACAAACTGACTCTTAATTTTTACCATACTTGGTTCAGGAGTATACATTTTTTTGTGCCCTGAATATTATGA
Source organism: Ophion obscuratus (assembly GCA_964007375.1). Lineage (NCBI taxonomy): Eukaryota > Metazoa > Arthropoda > Insecta > Hymenoptera > Ichneumonidae > Ophion > Ophion obscuratus. The sequence continues at coordinate 72,424,590 of OZ023312.1, forward strand.
TAGACTGGAGAAATTTAAGAAATGAATAGGGCATTTACAATACGAAGGCATGAACATTTTCTGATTTAGTATATGTTTATTCTGATAATCTGATTTAATATATAATTCAGTGCAGAAAACTTGAAATTCATGCTTTGGTCAGCATGTTAAATCGAATCATAAAAAACGTATCGAGTAACACCAAATATAAAATAAATGGTGAACACCCGGTGCGATGGTCTAGTGGTTAGCGTGCTTGCTATTAAACCAGCGGACCGGGAGGTCCCGGGTTCGAATCTCAGTCGCGTACATCTAATTTTAATATATCCACAACTGATACTCTTTGAATAAGTATATGATTTTTCCCAGGACTTTGGTATTACAGTATTACTACACATTACTTAGACATTCAAAACGTCGTGTATTAATTTTAAAATAACAATTATTAGTTTTCACAGACTGAATCAGTAAAAAGAATTCCGGAATTTGTATATTAAAATTCATACAGAATTTATTAAAGACGCAGAAAGTAAATAATAACAATTACACTATCCTAACACCGTAAAATGAATACACTTTTCTATGCCAAATTTACTTTTTTTTTCATTTAAAAATACGATCTGTGCATATTAATTTTAATACGCTTATAATAGATACCTTGCGATACGATTTTTCCAGTACTTAAGTGTTGCGATATTACTGAACGTTTATTAGACATTCGAAAAGCAGTCCATTGACTTTCAAACGACAATATTAAAATTCATAAACGGTATCTGTAAAAAGACTTCCTGCACTTTTACATTAATTTTAATACAAATTTTTTTTACAGTGCATGGAACATTTTACTTATTACAAATTCTTTTTTTTTTTGCATATGTTAATAATATAAATTGTACAAGTCTCAAGTATGATCAGTGGTATGACTAGTGTGAAGCGCTAGGATTACCTTAATAACAAAATATCATCCAGCCTTTCCGGAATTGTGTAATTTCAGCGGTATGACGGTCCTTTATAATCGAATACGCCAAATTTCGTGTATCATCCACCGATCACCAGATCACTGCGATAGCTTCACCTTACCCCGTGTATAGATACCTCATTTTAAACAGAGGAAAATTCGTAATCGTCGATGTATGTTCTGCTTGCGATGAGAGCACCCCCACCCCATCTCAGCGGCCAGATAAAGGGTCCTCGACCCCAGATTGAAAAAAAAACAAATATATATATGACATTTAAGTAAAAATAATGGCGCCTTAAGAGGACTTGAGACTCGAAGCCCTGAAGTCGTCGTTATAACCTCGTGTACGCGTACACACTCACGTACCTCTCTACGTACACGTCTCTTGAGAGAAACAAGCGCATTGTACAACTCAGCCCGCGATATTGCGAATACAGTTTTATCGATAATAATTAATCGATAAACACACGCATCATCGTATTGTTTGCGCCCGACCTACATTACTTTGCGCGATAAAGTCACTCCCAACGCCTCTCTCTCTCTCTCTCTCTCTCTCTCTCTCTCTCTCTCTCTCTCTCTCTCTCTCTCTCTCTTTCTCTCTCTCTCGCTCTCTCCCTCTATTAGCCTCGTGCTGACGCTATGTTGATAAAATAACTTGATGAAATTCTTGCTGCTGCAACCCAAACAAACCCAAACCCTCTCTACCTCTATTGCCTTCGTGCTGCAACTCTTTTGACAACATAACGTGGTCAAATTTCTGCTGTTGATTTTAATCAGCAACGATCCATGAAGTACATCCTAATAGTAACTAATAATTTGGAAAATGTTAAATTTAAAGTTTTTTCCAGGGACTACTTTTTTTTGAAGATTGATAAATTTTAGATCTAGAAATTTTAGCGTATTTACAAAATGGTAGAGAGTTTTAAAAGATTCAGATATTTCAGACAGATATTGATCTTCTGGAAGATCTACAAAATTTCCGAAGAATCATTCATTCAAAGTTTTCAAAGATTTAGAGATTTTAGAAAGATTTGAAGATTTTAGAAAACAAATAAAAACCTCGGAACTTTTAGAAGATTTTGGCATTTTCGAAGATAACATTTTTTATAAAAATGTATAAGATTCAGACATTTTCGAAGATTTACAAATTTTAGAAATATTTTGAAATTTATGAGGAATTACTAGTTTTTTTTCCAGAAATTACATTATTTTAAGTTTGATACATTTTAGATCTACAAATATTAGAGGATTTAGAAATTGTAGAGTTTTCAAAGATTCAAATATTTTAGACAGATTTGGATTTTCTGGAAAGCCTAGAAAATTCCCGAAGATTCATTTTTAGAAGTTTAAGAAGCATTATCAATTCAGAAAGATTTAAACATTTTGGAAACATTTGTAGATTTTAGGGGAAAAAAATTCAGAACTTTTAGAAGATTTTTATACTTTCGAGGATAACAGTTTTTTAACAAAATTTTAGAAGATTCAGATATTTGCGAATATCAAAAAAAAATCTGAAATATTTGGAAATTGTAGAAATATTTTGAAATTTAAGAGAAAGAGCGACTTATATACACACAATTACTGATTAATTATTCATAGCAATTATAGTCATAACTAAAATTACGATTTAAAACATCTGCAGCACCCTTATCGCGTTTCAATCAATTTTTGTTCATATCCTTCTTTTAGAGAGGCCCAAAAAAGTACCCGACCTACGAATCGTTCGGAAAACCGCGTGAGAATTGGGCCGCACCTCCGTGTATTTATTCCCGAACGAGGAGTGTTAATCAAACAATTAGCGCTCTTGTCGTAACGAAGTTATCGCGTGCTGAAAAGATTTTTGCAAAATATGACGATACGCATACCTACGTAGCGTAATATTTCGTACCTGTGAAAGATTTTTTTTCAACTTTACTTCTGCCTAACCGAAAATTTTGCCGGAGCGATGTGGTAGTGATTTTTTTTTTGCGATCGACTGTTGTTGACTTTTATTTGGGCGATCAAGTTTTTCGGGAATAGGTTAATATTTTTTTGAGATTATCTACACATTGCATGAAAAGATTTTTTACTTTTCTTAGATCTTTGCGCAAATAGCACCCTGATGGGGTTGAAGGGCGAAATCGAGAAGAAAATGAGAGCAGTGAGAGAAAGGGTGTGTGTGTGTGTGTGTGTGTGTGTGTGTGTGTGTGTGTGTGTGTGTGTGTGTGTGTGTGTGTGTGTGTGTGTGTGTGTGTGTGTGTGTGTGTGTGTGTGTGTGTGTGTGTGTGTGTGTGTGTGTGTGTGTGTGTGTGTGTGTGTGTGTGTGTGTGTGTGTGTGTGTGTGTGTGTGTGTGTGTGTGTGTGTGTGTGTGTGTGTGTGTGTGTGTGTGTGTGTGTGTGTGTGTGTGTGTGTGTGTGTGTGTGTGTGTGTGTGTGTGTGTGTGTGTGTGTGTGTGTGTGTGTGTGTGTGTGTGTGTGTGTGTGTGTGTGTGTGTGTGTGTGTGTGTGTGTGTGTGTGTGTGTGTGTGAGAGAGAGAAGGAGAAATTGAAAATGTCTAAAAATGTTAAAAGCCAGAATGGGCATCGACAGTGACCCCATCCGAGAACGCGCTTAAAAGGTATATAGCACGCGAGCGGGGGTGTCTATTTGCGTAGATCCGAGATCGGACAAGTGGCAAAGCCTTTGTCGGACTTGCCATCACCGTGGGTGGCTCCTTTTCCACCCTCTCTGCCTCAGCCCCTCTTCTTTTTCTCTTACTATTCTATTCGGCATCTCATCTCGTTCCTTCGAGCTCTCGTACCGGCCTTCTGAGAGCCTCTCTAGCTGTTTGTCTCTTCTCTTGTTATATTCACCTCTGGTAAAAAACCTTGGGCTGACTCTTTATTCCTCTACCAGGCATACTTCCGGTTGAATTCTCATCACCCTCTCGCTTTTGCCCTCTCTCGCTTTGAAATGTTAAAAAAGATTGAGTATAAAAAAAGCAGAAAATATCTGATCATTTACAATTTATATATAAGTATAATAAAGATTAATAATTTTGATGTACCAATATTCAATAATTATTTATTCATTTAATATTAATGATAAAATATGTATTTGGGACTGAGCTTAAAAAACAAAACCTCGCCATGGGACGATCCAAGTTAAAGGGTCTGCCTAAACTTGAAATTTCAAAAGTACAATGGAGTTTTAACTTTAATTTGCAACAAAGATTTTGGGAAAATTTTTCTTAATTCACCGAGTTGTCACGATTTTTGTGACGGGTCAGCCCGGGGCTGTGCTGAACCGTCCGGCGGCGACAAACCCTTTTCTTTGGCGTTTTTATCGAACGCTATGTTTTACGAAACGGTGCAGGTCGTATCTCAAAATCTATTCGTCCGATTCACTTCAAATGCGGACACAGGATAGTTTAAAACATTCTCTATCGTATGAGCCGACGATATTTTTATATGTTTATCCGTTTGTTAATATCAAATAATTGCAGTTGTTTTGTTGCGCTCGGAAATAATTTTTTTTCTGCAGCTTGCCATTTTCAAACTTTCCGAAATCATTCGGAAACACGAAAGTGTTTATTATTATATTAAGTGTACAAATAAATAATCCGATTGTTTCATCTACATTCGACAGAAAATTCATATACATTCTACAGAAAAATATATGACAGTTGAACATTTTATTGGTTTATTTTGTTCAGTCAAGAATTAAAAGCTGCATCTTTCCCGGCGATAAGGGACTGCAATGGCAAGACGCACATGCAATAGGCTGATAAATCTGCAGTCATTTACTGTTTCATGCTGAATTTTTTTTAAACCTTTCAAATATACATGAAAAGATACCTCAATGTTTACTGGGCTCATTTGATTTTTCCCTTCTAAAAAAATTCCCGAAAAAAACACTTTTTGGACCTTCTAATTCAGGCGCCTTTAGGTGAGGAAAAAATTTGCTAATTTTCATCTTTTGTTTTTTTTTTTTGTAAAGGAAAGGTTTCTCTCCCTTTTTGAGACTGAGGGTATGTTTTATTGCTACTTTTGGCTGTCGCGTGGTATTTTTTCCAATAATCTTTAAAAATGGTGGAGGTATAGCACGGTCTTCTAAACTAAATTTCCAAAACTGGCGTGACGTGTAGCTAAAAAACTAAACGAACAAGTGTAATGAAATCAGGTATAAATCTTTTTAAGCCTAGTGTCTAAAATATGACTATTAATGTTCTTGAAAATAAAAAAAAATAAAAATTTTAATTATTGCAAAGTGCAGCCGATTTTTTTCGGAAAATTCAAGGTTTTTGTTCCACAGCATACCGTTTTGTCGATTTTCACCATTTTTCACTTTTTCTTGGTTCACATTCTGCGTACGAGTGTTAATGAAAAAAGAAACCTTCGTTGGTTTTTCTTTCATATTAAACCGGCTGACGCTACGTGTCACGCGGTCTGACAACATCCGCCGCAACCCGTTTAGAAGACCGTGCCATACCTGCGCCATTGTTAAAAGTGAATAAAACAAATACCATGTGGCAGCCGAAAGTAGTAATAATAAATCATAAAAATCGTGAAGAAATCTTTCCTTAAAAATAATCATGAAAATCAACAATAGTTGCCTCGCCTAGAGGTATCTCCCCCCCTTAAATAATAACTTCATTGTTTACGTTTATTCACATTTTTCAATTTGAATAATCCAACCCAAGAAGACTATGTATCAATTGTGTGTAAATTATCGACCTCGTCATCTCCGTACTAACATGGGGGAAAAAAAAATGAAAATCGACAAGTTTTTTGGGGCCGACGCTTACTTATTAATACACCGTGGGTTGATATTACGATCAATCTCCACGTATGTACACACGCACACACGTACGAGGCGCGTATTGCGCGCTTGTATATGGGAGAGTGTACACTGGTTGCCTTTACGCGTGCGTAATACGTCGAGTTAAGAGATTGGTATTGATTGGTCTGTTTGCGAAGAACACACAACCAATATATACGAGTCAACGGGACTCCGTCGAGGGGGGTGAAAGAGGCGGTTGTCCGGATCACCGGGGGAGGATGTCAAGGGGATGGAGGAACAGAAGTAGAGGAAGAGCGCGAACGAGAGGGTGGAACGACGTCGACGTCGTCGCCGTCGTCGTCAACGACGGAACTCGTCGGGCTAATATTGGCGCGGAAATTACGTAAAACAAAGGAAGCACGCCGATACGATCGCTCTCTAAATCGGCTCTCTCTCTCTCCCTCTCTCTCTCTTTCTCCTCACTCTCCATCGGGACAAATCATTCGATCGATCTTCCTTTCCGTTCTCCTTCTTTTCTCTCTTTCCTCGATTTGCCTCCTGACGAAAACCGGATCTCCAAAGTCCTGGAGAAATGGCGAATCGCAAAGGAGACGGATACTTCTCATGAAAAAACGGTTACGAAAATCACGGACTCAGTATGCGGCTCCCTTGTGTTTGACGTCGAAGACTCCCGGTGTCCGGGAAGGAGCAAAAAATAATTCGAAACGCAGCGATACCTTTTATTATGCTGTCATATTTTTAATTCCAAATTATTATTGTGAAAATATATTTATAATATTACTAGCTTTCCGCCGGCGGCTTCTCTCGTCTAAACTTGTGTTGGATGCTCCTTAATGAAACTTGCTCCCCGCTCTTTCCCTTTCGGATTGAATTTCCAAAAAGGCTGAAATTTCATCATGTCTTGGAGCAAAGTTTCAAGTTTTGACCCGATTTTTTATTATCTTTACAAACTTTGCCACCTCTTTTCTCCTCTTAGGGTTCGAATTTCTAAAAATCCTTAAATGGTGCCTACATGACAGAAACAACATTGAACAACATTATATATATATATATATAGTTTTGGACGAAAAATAAAAAGTATATTAGTATATATTTAGTATGTATAGAGTTTTGAACGAAAAATAAAAAAAGGGCTCGATATTGCAGAATTTGTAAAGTTACAATTATATCATGATATGTATATATGTTGATCGTGATATAATTGTAATTTTATAAATTCTGCAATATCGAGCCCCTTTTTTTATTTTTCGTTCAAAACTTTTGTTACGTAAACTTAAGGCCCATGTGACTAAAAAAACCGGCTCGGTTTCAGACTCGAAAATATAGGTAGTTTTTTTATATTCCAACATTCGGCCTCAACAACGACCACTAATAATCTATTGTTAAGCAAGTTGTAAAAAATCCCCGCAGGCGCGGCGCAACAAATTGTGTTCAAAATTGCTAAAAAAATAAAACGTAAAAAAATGTTCGCGCCCAAATCAACTCTTCTGCCGAGTCAAATTCATCATCGGAGACGTCCAAAAATGTCTAGGTCGGAATAAAATGCGACGCTTTTTCCGGTCCCGGTACTAAGTGGGCAGTGTTGGGCGTTAATCAATGAAATTTTGAATCAGTTCATTAATTGACTAAACAAATATTGCGTTCAATTTAATCGCCATTAACATTAATTGCATGTTGCGATTTGATTATTTGTATCAATCCATGTTAATTGAAACTCGAAATTAAAACAAAAAATTAATCTATTTAACTTTACAGGTATCAGATAAAAGTATTTAGATATTATTATTGATTATTACATATATTATTGATGATTAATATCAGTCTTTTATTTGCTACTAATATACGTATTTCAATAACTTACACATTTGTTCTGACGCCACTCCGCGCCATATACAATGATTAGTTTTAATTGTTAGTTTTTGATCGAATACATTTAAAAGATTGACAATTGATTCATATCTAATAGTGGAAAGTCACGATTAACAATTAATTAATTGTTAATCGTGAGTTCTTACAATTACGATTAATTAATTGTTAATCGGGAGTTTTTACAATTACAATGAATTAATCGTTAATCGAGAATTTTTACAATTACAATTAATTAATTGTTAATCGCGAGTTTTCACAATCACAATTAATTAATTGTTAATCTTTGATTACCCCAGCAATTGAATTCCGCCCAACACTGCAAGTGGGTACCGATTTTCTCAAAAAGTCACATAGAGAAATGCCGCCGAGAGTCTGAGCGCGGAAGGATTCGTGCGAGCTTTTCTGTTTTGCCGACTCTATTCTTCGAGAGCGCGCAAAGGAGAGAGTGGCGAGAAAATGCGTCGAAAATTTGAGAGGAGAGTGAAGAGGTCCGAGGCCCGGTGTACATTGAACGACAAGCACGCAGCCACCCACCGCAAAGCGTTGTGACGCACGGAGATGGAAAGAGAGAGAAGAGTGAGAGAGAGGAGAGAGGAGAGAGAGAGAGAGAGAGGAGAGAGACAGAGAGAGAGGGGGGGGAGAGAGAAAGGAGAGAGAGAGATAGAGAGAGAGAGAGAGAGGAGAGAGAGAGGAGAGAGGAGAGAGAGAGAGACCCATGTTTCTGATTCTCGTGTATCGCGGTTATGGAAAGAAAGGGAGAGGGGGGAGGGAAATAAGAGACCCTTGGAAAAGATTCAGAAAGTGCCGCTGTTTGTCCAGCTCCGGTGCAAACATTGAATCGTGCCCGTTTTCACATCCGCGGGTACATATCATGCTAGTATACCTATGAGTACCTGTGACGAGGGCCCAAATACGCTTTAACGGGGAAAAAGGCCCCTTTGGCACTTTACTCCCCCTCTCGCTCTTTTTGCCTCACTCTCGGAAGGGCTACCTAGAAAACGGCCAAAAACTTGAGGGAGTCTTT
>OZ023312.1:72433381-72465587 GCA_964007375.1 Ophion obscuratus
ACGAGAACGTTCAGTTGAACATTTTTTTTCTTGCTTCGTCGTCATCCCACTTGCACTGACAGAATTTTTTTTCGATATTAACGAACCGCGGCTATTTGATTTTTTTAAATTTGTTTTAAATAGATTTTTCGTGAAATCAAATTATTCAGAAGGGCCCTCACAAAATACGGCCCTTCGTGAAAGGAATATCTCAATAGCAATCACACGACATTCACAAAAATCAGCAGATTCGAGGTCCATTAATTTGATTTTTTTATCATGAATAAAAATAGGCTAAAAGTATAATAAAAATAATTTAATACACAATGATAATGAATAAAAATATAAAGAATAATAAAATAAGGAAAATAAGTTCCGAGTATAGAAAACTCGACTAATAAAATGAAATTGAGTGATAAAAACAAGAATAATATTGAATAATACGTTCAATAAATAATTTGAGAAATAATACAAATGCATTGATCGAATCCGTATAAATAGAAGTAGCATAAAAATAAAAATTGAGGGAATGCGTGTGGTTTAAAATAGGCTAAAAGTATAATAAAAATACTTTAACCGATAAGGATAATGAATAAAAATATAAAGTAAAAAAAATATAAAATAAGGAAAATTATTTTTATAGAAAACGCCTTAAAAAATTATATTGTATGATAAATTGGATAAATAGTTTAAGGAATAATAAAAATGAATTGATCGAATATGAATAGAAATATAATCAAAATCAAAATCGAGGGATTGCACACGCTCAACGATAGAAAGAAAATATTTTAATAAATAATAACAATGAACAAAAATATAGAGAATCATAAAATGAGCAATATAATTTCAAAGTATAGAAAACACTACTAAAAGATGATAATAATCAATGATAAATTCAACAAATAATTCAATGAATCATAAAAATGTATCGTTAGAATGCATGTGAGTAAAAATAGAATAATAAATCAAAAATTAACGAGCACATATGAATGAAAATGTCATAAAAATAGTCCGAACGCATATGAATAAAAATAGAAATAAAAATAAAACTGCTCGAATTCATGTTAATTAATTTTCTTCCAAACCGCAGGCTACTACCAACCTTAATGCCTTCACGAATTATCGAGTTCCCGTCTCCCGTTAATTCGTACGAGAATCTTCCGAAAATTAATGACGATTTCGAAAGAAAAAAGTTCAACTTTCCATTCAGTCTACACAAATATACGGCACGAATATACGAATGCACTAAGCCCTTTCAGGACCCTTGGTCGACTGGTCCACGTCCACGTTCAACCCAAACGTAACGGAGGGTGCCAATCGTTCGGAATCCGGCTTAAGATCGCACCGCTTAACAGTTTGCACCACAAGGGTGAGGGGGCGGGGATTTCCCCTATACGGATTTTGTATATTACTATACTATATACATTTTACTGTCCACCGGTACTCGTGTACACGTTGTGAGTCTTGCAGTGCATTATGTGTTTCGTGAACTGTATCACGACCCCCGCGGCTTGCTCGTAACACCCCCGAATAAAGACGACACAAAATGCCAACTATTATACGATGTGGCGGGGGTTCGCAGACAAATGAGCCGGGCCACCCTTCGATACCTCTTTCAATCGCCATCGAATCTCTTGCTCTCTTTTTCTTCCCTCGTCGCCATTTTTATCGTTGTCAGGCGCGTGACACACGCTGAACATTGGGACATTTTTTGGTACTAGCAAGGAGAGGTTGCAAGGTCGAGCTCTCCGATTGCGATGAAACTTGGCATGCTTGTAGAATAGGTAAAAATAGGCGACACATTTTTTTTTTTTATATCTGCGGAACCAGGTTTTTAAGGGGTGAAACATACCCTCGAAAATAGGGGTGTTTTTCGTTTTTCATCGATAACGTTATCGTTCTCATTTCCAATGTATAGTACACGAAAAAATAAACATTGTTGCAATTTGAAACTTTTTCATTTCTGGTACCGTTAAAACGTTATCGACGAGAAACGAAAAACACCCCAATTTTCGAGGGTGCGTTTCAAACCCTCAAAAATCAGATTCCGCAGATATAAAAAAATAATTGTCGTCTATTTTTACTCATTTTACGAGCATGCTAAATGTAATCGAAATCGGAGAGATCGACTTCGCAACCTTTCGTTTAGGTGCAGCTGACGGAGTGAAAACGGCATTCCGGAAAACCGCAGGACATGCACGAGGGTGACGACGGAGAAAGCGATTATTCTCTAAATAATTATTGATTTGGAGAATTTTTAGTTATTTTTCACTCGCACTGATATTCCTGTGCGAAATAAATCGTTTATTTTTATTTATTTCTTAATCTTTGAGATTCGGTACGAGCGAAATTGTATTTTATATGTTAATTTATTTATTCATCGATTTAGTTGTAATTTCGAATTTCTTTATTTTTAAAAATTGAATTCAAGGCTTACTACGAGGAGAATTGTTTTTTATCTATTTATTTTTGCATTGATTCGTCGATCTAATTAGGGGCATCCCTGGGCGAAGAAGAATTTTTTTATCCCAAAATTTGAGAATTGTTGCCCTCGAGGTAAGATTGTTTTTTTTTTAAATAAATGTTTGATTCGTTGTAATTATCGTCCTTCGATCCAATGACATTGCTCCGCGAAAGAACTTGTCAGATCGTTTTTTTTAAATTAATTTTTGCATCGATTTAATTCCGATTGTTTTATTAAATTTTCCTTCCTTCACGAAAGAGATCGAATTTTGTCGTTGAAAGAATTAACCTCTAACATCCACTACGAGTCAAACAGATTTTTTAAATTAATTTTTGGATCGATTTGATTTTCGCTCTTCAATCTAATTATATTACTGCACGGAAGGGATCTATTTTTTTACTTGCGAAAATTGAACCATAAGGTTTACGACATCAATATTATTTTTTATAATTTATGTTTCAATCAATCTATTTATGGTTTCTCGACCGAATTCTATCGATGCACAAAATGAATCGAATCTTTTTATCTGAAAAATTAAACTTTGAGATTACCTTCATCCGAATTCTTTTTTTAACTTCCCTGATTCTCCTGTAGGGACTCTGTATCTCATTTGCAATACACCTTCAATTCCAACTCAAACCATTAGCGTTATTAGTCAACGTATTCATTTTTCTTGCATAACACGAAAGAAAAATGAAACAAAAGAAATCAAAGAAATTGTTGACCCACAGGAACTGATCCTTACAAACGTTATTATAGCAGCACATATTTTACACATGTAATAATAATAACACACATTACCATAGTGCATATGTAGAGCTGATTGAGTCCAGCCAACGCCCTCTTGGGACAGCGTTATTACTAGTAGAGCAGAATGGGTTACACGCGCGTACATGTGTGAGTGTGTGTGTGTGTGTGTGTGTGTGTGTGTGTGTGTGTGTGTGTGTGTGTGTGTGTGTGTGTGTGTGTGTGTGTGTGTGTGTGTGTGTGTGTGTGTGTGTGTGTGTGTGTGTGTGTGTGTGTGTGTGTGTGTGTGTGTGTGTGTGTGTGTGTGTGTGTGTGTGTGTGTGTGTGTGTGTGTGTGTGTGTGTGTGTGTGTGTGTGTGTGTGTGTGTGTGTGTGTGTGTGTGTGTGTGTGTGTGTGTGTGTGTGTGTGTGTGTGTGTGTGTGTGTGTGTGTGTGTGTGTGTGTGTGTGTGTGTGTGTGTGTGTGTGTGTGTGTGTGTGTGTGTGTGTGTGTGTGTGTGTGTGTGTGTGTGTGTGTGTGTGTGTGTGTGTGTGTGTGTGTGTGTGTGCATTATCATTGCTATCGACGCGACGCGATGTTTATTCCGCGAAGAGCGCACAGTGACGAGTTGCGATACACAAGGGATAAACGCGCCAGTGACCGGATACAAACTATCGAACCGGAAGAACGTTTCAATCGGTAGGTATATCTATTGCCTGCGAGTGCCCACGTTGTAGTAATAACCGACGGAAAGTTTTTCCTGGTGTTTCCGTCTATATGTACTTTGACGAACTTACAATGACATTCATCGTGCCTCTGGGTGAATGATGCCAAAGAAATGACGATTTAAATGGGTTTCTATTCACAGCTCTGCTGTGCAAAGGATGACGACGATTTTTCGACCAAATCTATTTGTTAAAAAGATTTCGAAATATTTCAAACTGTTGTATTTTAAAAAAGCTACAACGTAATCGATTAGCATCTATTTAAAAAGTTAGATTACATGCGAAATGATCATTTCGGGAAAGTTAACCAAATATTGAATTTAATAAGTAAATTCGTTTATATAAATAAATATAATTTATATATATACAATACACATTGCCGGCCTAAAGTATGGATACACCTAGAAAAATTTCGCGCCGCACTAAAAGATTGATATCTCTGTAAAAAAAAAGAAATTCGGATTTCCAAGGGGGCATTTTAAAAGGGACAAATGGAGCTTCACTTTGCGTTTTAGGAAAAAAATCGATTTTTTTTCGACCCGGGGGGCCATTTTGAAAATGGCCGTTTTTGGCTGTGTAAAATCGGCTGCACGTCTTCAGGACATTTTTTTTTCAAAGAACCTTAAAATATAGAGCAATAGCGATAGTTTCCTTTTTTAGAAAGTTTCGTACGATCTTTTTTTCACCGAGTTATCGCATTTTTTTTTCTCAAAAATACCATTTTGAAAAGATGCTGCTGAAATGAGAAACTTTGAGGTTTAGAGAAAATTTCCAAAAGGAAAAAAAGTTGCGATACATCGTATTGAATCGAGCAGAATTTTTTTATTTATTTTGTTTTCGAAATCTTTTGCTCCAACATTGAATAAAAGAAAGAAAAAAAATTTCAATTTTTTTTTCTCAATTTTTAGCCGCACAGAACTTCCACCTCTTACCTCTTACCTCATCTAAACACAAGTAGCGGAAATAAAGCTTCTTGTTTTTGTTTACATTTTACCTTTGTGGAGCATAAAAAAGATTCTATTTCTCGCGAGTCGATATTCTATTTCTCTCATGTTCTTTTTCTCGCTCTCTTTTTCGCCCGTGGTTTTTGTTTACATTTTTGATTCTTTGGAATAATGTGACGAGTGTCGCGCTGACAAAGCCAGTTAGTTGTGCGAAAACTTCGAACGCGAACACGTGTGGTCTACAATCGACAAGTTTTTACGCAAATTTTTTTTTCTTAACGGTTCAAAATGGCACGGAAAAAATAAATTCCACTCTATAAAAGAGGGGCTATTGTCGCGTTGCGCGATAAGGGATTGTCGTACAGAGAAATTGCCAGACAAACTCGCGTGTCTTTGAAAGCAGTGCAGACGACCATTGGGAGATTTAAGAAGTCGGAGACATATTTCAATCGCAATTGTCCGGGTCGACCCAAAGTGACATCGTCCTCAGACGATAAAAATATCATCGTTACCAGCAAAAAAAACGTCGATTCAACAGCAACGGAAATCTGTGCCAAATTTAACAAACAAAGAGAAACCGCGATATCACACTGTAAAAAATGATATGAAATTTACAATACATTTAAGATACAAAGGAATTGAATTTTACGAACTCAGTAGATGGAATTGAATTTGAAACACTTGTACCGTAAATTTAAAACGGGAACATGAAATTCTAACGTGGATATAGAATTTAATAGATGCAACATGGAATTTCAAAGACAAGTTTGTAAATTTGTGGAAAATGTATTGCATTAACCCGTGTCTTCAATTGAAAATTACTACAAATGTATAATAAATCAACTATAAAAAACAGAGCATTGAAAATACAAAACAAGTTTTAAATTTATTTACAGCAGCCTGAAAAATATAATATATGTGAATCGGAATTTTACGATACGTACAATGCATGATCACAACAGATTTATTTAAAAGTGCGAAACTGGAGTTGAAAAGAAATTCATAAACGCTGATGATAATCACATGAAACAATGTGAAAATTAAATTTACACTACATTTAAGGCACAAAAGAATTAAATTTTACGAACTTAATGTACGAACGAATTTAATATACACTCGTATATTGATATCAGCAAATGGTTCTTGATTTCAATAGACATGGATGTCAACATTTTTTACACGTGCATTATTTTTCAAACGCACAAGTATATTAACATTACGGAGCTACACTTTTATTTTTTAAATAACTTGCTTTGGATTTTCAAAATATTATCTGAAATTTCATAAATGGCGTCCGCATAAAAACATCATACACTTGTGTATTAATTTTTATACAGAAATTTTTTACAGTGCACTGACGACAGTGAAACGTCGTCTTAACAGTGCTGCCCTCAGACGCTATGTCGCCGTCAGAAAACCTTTGTTGCGTCCGGCGAACAAAAAAAAACGATACGCATGGGCCCTGGAACGGAAAAAGTGGACGATTAATCAGTGGAGAAATGTACTCTGGACGGACGAGTCAAAATTTTTCATCTTCGGTAGTTGTTGACGCATTTTTGTTCGAAGGAATCCTTCGGAAAAATGGCACCACAGTGTTTGATACCAACTATTATGGTATGGGGTTGCTTCTCCGGTCATGGTGTCGGAGACTTTGTGAAAATTGACGGCATAATGAGAAAAGAAGAATATAAAGAAATTCTCATTAATCATGCGATTCCGTGGGGGCTAAGACCGATCGGGCATGGTTTTACCATGCAACAAGACAATAATGATCCGAAACACAGTTCCCGTCTCTGTCGAGAATATTTGGAGAACGAGGCAATGAACAAAAAAAATCGTGAATATGGTGTGGCCGCCACAATCACCCGACTTAAACCCCATCGAACTTCTCTGGGAAGAGCTCGATCGAAAGATACGAATGACCTGCCCTACATCGACCGAAGATCTGTGGCAGAAACTGCAAACTGCGTGGAAATCCCTCAGCTCAGCTCAGCTGGATTCATTAATCGATCGGATGCCACGAATCGTTGCTGCAGTGCTGAAAGCCAGAGGCGGGTTTTTCGACGAAAAGGGCGTTTAGATGAGGTAAGAGGTAAGAGGTGGATGTTTTGTGCGGCTAAAAATTGAGAAAAAAAATTGAAATTTTTTAATTATTTTTTTATACAATGTTGGAGCAAAAAATTTCGAAAAAAAAATTTGAAAAAATTCTGCTCGATTCAATACGATGTAACGCAACTTTTCTTCCTTTTGACAATTTTCTCTAAACCTCAAAGTTTCTCATTTCAGCAGCATCTTTTCAAAATTGTCTTTTTGAGAAAAAAATGGGATAACTCGGTGAAAAAAAATCGTACGAACCTTTCTAAAAAAGGAAACTATAGCTATTGTTCTATCTTTTAAGGTTCTTTGAAAAAAAATGCCAAAAAAATGTCCTGAAGACATGCAGCCGATTTTAAACAGCAAAAAAGCCAAAAAACGGCCATTTTCAAAATAGCGACGCGGGTCTAAAAAAAATCGATTTTTTTTCCAAAACGCAAAGTGAAGCTTCATTTGTCCCTTTTAAAATGCCGCCTTGGAAATCCGGATATCTTTTTTTTCACAGAGATATCAAACTTTTAGTGCGGCGGGAAATTTTTCTAGGTGTATCCATACTTTTGTATATATATACCATTGTATATATATCGATTATATTTATTTATATAAACCTATTTACTTATTAAATTCAATATTTGGTTAACTTTCCCGAAATGATCATTTCGCATGTAATCTGACTTTTTAAATAGATGCTAATCGATTACTTTGTAGCTTTTTTTAAACACAACCGTTTGAAATATTTCGAAATCTTTTTACCAAACAGATTTGGCCGAAAAATCGTCGTCATCCTTTGCACAGCAGCGCTGTGAATAGAAACCCATTTGAATCGTCATTTCTTTGGCATTATTCACCCAGAGGCACGATGGATGCGCCAGAGGAATAGCACCATCTTGGTTTTGTGATTAGAGAGCGAGAGAGAGTGTGAGAGAGAGAGAGAGAGAGAGAGAGAGAGAGAGAGAGAGAGAGAGAGAGAGAGAGAGAGAGAGAGATGTGGGTACCGTGGATTGGGGTTACTTTGATAAAAACTTTGCCATGTTTTCAAAATTCAAATTACGATGTTCCTGAACGCGACCGAAAGGTTTTTCTTACGGTTGGCAGGCCTAAATGTCTCTTTATGTCACCATTCAGACGCAGCACGAACGAACGGGATTAAGTGACCGTAAAAATATTTAAAAAACGTAAGTAATGTATTTAAACTATTCTTTATGCTCGAATAACTTAAAAAATAACGAGCTAAGTGTTATAATGACATGTTTTTGGTAACAATCACCTCATCAGATATTTATCAAACTACACCATTATGCTTTGTTGTGTGGCATAACCTCAAAATCATATTTGATGGGCGACAGTTGTTTCGTTGGGGTGTCCGATCGCTTCGACTGGGTAACATAGATCATTGATGAATTTCATTGATCAATTTTTCGTCTTCTGTTATTTTTTTTAATTGTCGGTTTCAATCGTAGGTTCAGGAATGTTCCTAATGTGTTCATTAGGAACATTTCTCAATCGACGACAATTTCGCAATTCTGTACCAAATCACACTAATTGTCAGACAAAAAATATATAATTGTTATTTGATATTTTTTGTCTTGCAATTATTGTGATTTGGTACATTACCTAGTTTAAGTGGTACATGTGCCTAATGATACCAATGTGATCTCGCATTGTGATTTAGTTACCCAGGTAAACATAAGTATGACATCTTGTTTAAGCTAGTTTTTAAATGTTTTAAAGTTTATGGGTGTATTATCACGTAAGTAAATATAAAATACCAGTTGTTTATCAATAAAGTTGGGTCTGAAAAGTAAAGGTGTATAACATTTGTTCGATCAAAGTAATCCCAAAACATTTTTTTTTCTTCTTTACGAAAAATGCTCCTTCATGGGGTTACTTTCGATTCTCATTTAGAAATAGGGGGGTATCAAAGTAACCCCGATCTCACAAGGAACATCCCTCAGGTGTCCGCCTCCGATTTTGTTGAAACTCATATATGTGATAGAGCGTTGAAAACTTCGAGACACGTATTTTTTTTATCGGCGGAAAAACGGATTTAAGGGGGGAAACCGGGCCTCAAAGAAAGGCGTGTCGAGGCGTGATTTTGCAGTTTCACCCAGAAGCAATCTACCAATCTGAATGAAACAAAAACGAAAATTCATCTAATGAAAAGCGATGAAAAATCCACTACGAAAATGTTAAGAAAAAATTAAATTAGGGGGTAAACCACCCCTCAATTTGCCATTTTTCACCCCACACTTAAGAGGGTTGTATGCAAATTAATAAAACAGGTATCACTTTGAAGGGCAATTAATATTAAAGTTGACGGGTTTTTGCGTTTTGGCGGCATAGCAAATTTAAGGGGGTAAACCACTCCTAACATAAATTTATTTATCATGGTCGTTTTTTCTGTGTTTAAAGTATATCCACTCATTTTAAATATTTCTATAAGCTACAATTTAATGTTTTATCATATTTCAAAATTATTACATTCGTTTTAAGGGGTAACTACCCCTCTGACGAGAAACATCATTGAAGTATCCGCTTTCGATTTCGTTGAAACTCATATAATTGGTAAAGCATTGCAAACTATTAAACATGTTTTTTTAGTATTGGCAGAAAAACGGTGTTAGGGAATGAAACCACCCGTCAAAGTTTCTCCTACAAGCAGTCCACCGATCTGAATGAAACAAAATCGAAAGTTCCTTTAATATTAAGCGACGAAAAATCCACTACAAGAGTGTTGATTAGAAATATAATTAGGGGGTAAACCACCCCTCCATTTGCCGTTTTTCACCCCACGCTTAAGAGGGTTGTATGAAAATTAATAAAACAGGTATCATTTTGAAGGGGAATCACAATTCAAGTTGACGCGTTTTTGCGTTTCAGCGGGACAGCAAATTTAAGGGGGTAAACCACCCCTAACATAAATTTGCTCATCACCGTCGTGTTTTCTGTGTTTAACATGTATCCGCGGATTCAAAATATTCTCCCGCGTTTTAAAATTATTACGTTTTAAAATTTTTACATTTTAAGGGTAAACTACCCCCTCTAATTGCATTCCGGTTGAAGTTTCGCGAAAGGTTTCACGAATTTCGTTAAAACTGTTTTCATTTCATCGGTAATATCAATTTAATGTTTGTGTGTGTGCCATTTTGGGAGTGGGGACGTGGGGCTACCCTTTACTCATAAGACTCATATTTTCGTGTCAAAATGCTTCCGATTATAATATGCACGTCCATTAAGCATATCCATAGGAATAAACATACACTTCTACTATATCATTAATTATAATAATTTCCAGAATAAGTTATAAGGCTCACTTCGATAATTTAGCCAGCGGAGTAGTTTTGTGGAGGAATGTTTATTTTTATTATTTTACCGTTTATTTAATTAAACATATTAATGAAACTGAGGGTTTTACAGTAGGTTAACGAACATGTTTTTAATATATTTTAATATAATTTCATTTGGGAATCATATCTGCTGATTTAATTAATAGTACTTGTGAAAAGTATCGCAGTCATATGCCGTCAAATCATTTTCTTGTGATATATACTTTTTTTTCTAGTCTATCAACTATCAACCATCAACAATCATGGCTCGGAATTCCTGCAATAATGATAATCGTCAAAAAATGCTTTAAACACAACGACTTTCTGCACCATGCACATCTGATAATAGCCAAATTATTGCAGCTGGGTATTTCACAATGTGTGTTCGATTCACCAAAACCAAAGATAACAGGATTTTCAAAATCTTCTGGTTTTTTAAATGAATGGAAATGAACAAATTTATGTTACGGGTGGTTTACCCCCTTAAATTTGCTGTCCCGCTAAAACGCAACAACGCGTCAACTTGAATTTTGATTCCCCTTCAAAATGATACCTGTTTTATTAATTTTCATACAAGCCTCTTAAGCGTGGAGTGAAAAACCTCAAATGGAGGGGTGATTTACCCCTTAATTATATTTCTAATCAACACTCTTGTAGTGGATTTTTCATCGCTTAATATTAGAGGAATTTTCAATATTGTTTCATTCAGATCGGTGGACTGCTTGTGGGAGAAACTTTGAGGGTTGGTTTCATCCCCTAACACCGTTTTTCTGCCGATACAAAAAAAAACATGTTTAATAGTTTGCAATGCTTTACCACATATATGAGTTTCAACGAAATCGAAAACGGATACTTCAATGATGTTTCTCGTCAGAGGGGTTGTTACCCCTTAAGACGGATATAATAATTTTGAAATATGATAAAACATTAAATTGTAGCTTATAGAAATATTTAAAATCAGCGGATATACTTTAAACACAGAAAAAATGACCATGATAAATAAATTTATGTTAGGGGTGGTTTACCCCGTTAAATCTGCTATGCCGCCAAAACGCAAAAACCCGTCAACTTTAATATTAATTGCCCTTCAAAGTGATACCTGTTTTATTAATTTACATACAACCCTCTTAAATGTGGGGTGAAAAAAGGCAAATTGAGGGGTGGTTTACCCCCTAATTTAATTTTTTCTTAACATTTTCATAGTGGATTTTTCATCGCTTTTCATTAGATGAATTTTCGTTTTTGTTTCATTCAGATCGGTGGATTGCTTCTGGGTGAAACTGCAAAATCACCCCTCGACACGCCTTTCTTTGAGGGGCGGTTTCCCCCCTTAAATCCATTTTTCCGCCGATAAAAAAAATACGTGTCTCAAAGTTTTCGATGCTCTATCACATATATGATTTTCAACAAAATCGGAGGCGGACACCTGAGGGATGTTCCTTGTCAGTATAACGTTGATCACGACTAATTATCTGTTTTCTCATTTATTTTTAAATATTTTAAAGTGCAATTTGGAACATAAAAAGACGAGAACATAAAACACGAGATCAATATTCAAAGAAAAAGGAGAAGAAGATATTGATAGGCCAATGAAAAAAATTGACCGAAAAACATTTGCATAATTCCTCTGGCCCTACTATTTCTTTCTATCGTGATAAATCTCTCAAAACTGAACAATAAGTGTGATCTATAGGGAATTATATTATATCGATTATAACTGCAGTCAATTACAACTTTTAAATGAAAAAATAAATACGTTTTTTTATGAATTTCGTTGTCCTGTAAAATTATAATTTCGGGAGAATCACCGATTTATTAAAATTTATAATGTGTAAACATATTTCTCAGTATATATTTTTTTCCCTCTAAACATATATATATATATATATATATATATATATATATATATATATATATATGTGTGTATATATATATGTATAAGATTTAATATAATATTATTATATCGATTATAACTGCAGTCCATTACAACTCTTAAATGAAGAAATAAATGTTTTTTTTTAAATAAATTTCGTTCTCCTGTAAAATTATAATTTCGGGAGAATCGCCCATTTATTAAAATTTATAGTGTGTAAACATATTTTACAATATTTATTTTTTTCCCTCTAAACATACACACACACACGCACACACGCACACACACACGCACACACACACGCGCGCGCGCGCACACACACGCACACACACGCACGCACGCGCGCACACACACACACACACACACACACACTCACACACACACACACACACACACACACACACACACACACATATAAATATACAAGATTTAATATAATCGATATGTAAAAAATATTGATCGGTAATGCGATCTCGAGTCTTCTATCTGCCCAGCACAGCGAATAAAATGAGATATTCCGTGAGTGGGATAAAAAATAAATGAAAAAAAAACGAGGAAGGAAGAACGTACTACACATAACCGAATCTATAATCCACAACGACGACAGAAGTGCCTGACCACGTGTCATTCTGTCGTGATGGATGATGGTGATTAATTATGTGCTGTCCTTGCGTTTGTACCACGAATTGGCCAGTACGGATATAGCAACAACCACCTCTCGATCCTCCTCCTGTCACTGCCCACTTTTTATTCGTTTGCACATATGTATACACACACACACACACACACATACACACACAAACACACACACACACACGCGCACACACACACACACACACACACACACACACACACACACACACACACACACACACACACACACACACAAATATATATTCAGTCTTTTCCCTCGTGTGTTCGTCGCAAAAATTCAATAATGACGCGATTGAAGTTCGCATCATCGGAATACGATGAAAAATCGGTTGTTAGAATTGCTCAAATGGAAAAAAAATTATTTGCAGCTGTAAAAGCCCCTTCACATTTTTTTGAGAGGCTCAGTTAGCAACCCTTATTTTAAACAAAATAAATAAATGAAATAGAATTCTCGTCGCACCCCAACGATGCAAACTTTTACATATCACACACCCACTAGAAAACTGTCATAACACGAGAATGCTATTTTGAGAAAAACCCATTTTTCTTTTTTTTCTTTCGTATTCGTGAGACCACTGTGATGTAAACGTTTATCTAAGTTAACATGTAATGACTTCATTTATTGTGAAATTTATGAAGCTTTTTGAGGGTTGTGAATAATATGGATCCAATTGCAATAAACAATTTTTCTGTGTAATGACCGTTTTTTTAGAAGGTGACATTTTTTAGATGACGACATTGTGGAAAAATGTCGACCAAATTATAGAGTAATTGAGAAATCAACCGAAACAAATATGAATGAATATACACACACACACACACACACCCACACACACACACACACACACACACACACACACACACACACACACACACACACACACACACACACACACACACACACACACACACACACACACTCGTGTGTATGTGTGTATATATATATATATTTATTTGTGTACTCTTTTTCACATTTTTACTCTATGCTCTCTACTAAAAATTAAAAAATGTTGAGGTTGACGTTTGCGTCGTTGAAATTTAATTAATCGCGCGCCCGATAAGACTCCAATTTTCAATCGTACGCGAACGGATCCCTAAGGTCCTTGCTCTTCCATCCATCATGAGAACTTTCAGTGCAGCCCTTCTTGTCATCCGTCGCTTGGACGTTTCCTCGACTAACAGCGCCTCGAATTAACGGATTCATTGGATCATTGAATCATTCATGCTCGGTCAATTTCTTTGAGTGGCGAAAAACGGACACTAAAATGATTGCCGTATTTTTGATTATATATATATACATATAAATATCGAGCAGCGATTAATTTTATTGAGAGCCTTGCAGGTTTGTGCCGCCGATGAGATGACCACCGCGTACAATGATTGAATCATACCTCATGCTTCTGCCTTTCTCCCTCTCGCTCTGTCTCTCTCTCTTTCTCTCTATATATATATACATATATATATATATAAACTTTGAAAAACTATATCAAAATTCTCTTATATATATATATATATATATATATATATATATATATATATATATATATATATATACATATAATATCCGCACAACGTGATGTTTCGACCGTTTCCAGGATTTGTGATAGCCAATGTCCATCGGCGTACATGCGCGTCCATGTTCACTAGGATGGCCGTCACTCCTATATAGCTCTCTGTATGCCCGACCAGAGTTTTGATGACGAGCACGTGTATTCCGCTCTCTCTCTTTTCCTTCCTCTCTCTCTCTCTCTCTCTCTCTCTCTCTCTCTGTCTCTCTCTGTCTCTCTCTCTCCCCCTCCCCCTTACTTTGACGAAGCGTTGAACAATATTTCTGAATTTTTATTAATATTATTTCCTTCTCATCTTGTTTTGTCAAGTATATTAAGGCGTTAGACCACAGTAACGGGTATAAAATCATGTGCGAATTTAACAATTTTTTTGTATAAAAAAGTTATTCACCCATAAAATTAATTACACATCTATTTAGTATAAATATCAAGCTGTTAGAAAATATATATATTTTTTTTCTGATGTACAAAATGGCCGTCTACTAATATTTTCTTTTCTCATCTTTTTTTAGGCGTTCCGCGGCGTGACATTTTAGTATCCACAATTTTGGACCTAGAACGAAAAACAAAAATTCTCGTCAATCTACATTAGAATACCTAGAGAAGTACGTACGGAATTTAAAAAAATATTGTTTTATTCATAAGTTGTAGGTATTTGAACTTAGGAAATGAATTTTCAGTGAAAAATTTCGTTATAACTGCTCATAAAATAAAAAGTTTTCGATTAATCAGAAATTCCGTACGTACGTCTCTGCGAAATGCCATTAGGAACATAACTCTTAAATTTAAAGTAAATTGAGTGAAAATTGCTGAAGTTATTTGTCACGCCAAATGGAAAAAAAGCTGTTTCGAGAAGTTTCGAGTAGTCGGCCATTTAGTACATCGAAAAAAAATATATATATTTTTTAACAGCTTCATATTCATACTAAATAGATGGGTAATTAATTTTATAAGTGAATCACTTCTTTATACGAAAAAAATGGTTAATTTCGCACATGATTTTATACCCGTTACTGTGGCCTGACGCCTTAAGATAATCTTAAGTTTATGATTTTATTTCAATTTGCTCCTTTATTTTGTTTTTATATCTTATTTTGTTTGCGTATTTTAATTTGTTTTTATATTTTACTTTCTATTCCTTTACTTGTTATTGTGTAATAAACCTGATCAATCTCTCCCTCCCTTTCTCCCTCTCTCTCTCTCTCTCGCTCTCTCTCTCAAAACGTTCGCCGCTTTCGGCATACGTGCGACCTACGATTCCCATTTTTTTGGCGCGTTTCCACCAGGCCCCTCTTATCCTCGAAGTCACTTTTGAAAGCACAAAAAAATGTTTAAAGTGGAGCATGCGAATGATTTGGTCGCACACCGCAATTACATCTTTCGTCCCCAATTACCGGCCACTTAATTCGCTTTTGCATACACACGATCGAGCAAATCCCCGACGAGCTGCGAATAAACGGGAAATTGAAATTCGAAAAAATAGAAATGAGCGTACGAGGCAAAACGTAATAGAGGAGATGTATATTCGGTGTGTGCGTATTTCGCTGTTATTTCGATACGTATATATGACAATCCGTGAACATGTTGCACCGTCGCGTCTTGATCCTATTAGGGATTATAATAGAGCGTAATTGGACACGGTGCAAGGCTTAAGGGCCTCTGCCACGCGATTGCCCGACGGTGGCGAGGGTTCTCTGCCACATGTCCATGAATATATGTATATATATTGATATAGACATATATGGGGCAGATTTGACGGGATCGCCGACCCGCGAGAAAGCAACATGTGCGTTCACGAAATCGTCAATTCCGTTTGCTTGAATCCTCATCTAACACCTGATCGCCCATATCTCCCCTTACGGATATGGTCCCGTGCGGATCACGTCTGTACATGGCACTTTACTGATGCTGGGTGCATGGATATGTATATGTGTGCGTGTGCGTGTGCGTGTGTGTGTGTGTGTGAGAGAGAGAGAGAGAGAGAGAGAGAAATATACGATTATAAATTATTATTCATATAAATGGAATGTTGATATGTTTTCCAGAAAGGTCAAACTTTTCTGGCAAATACTACTCGTCAAAAAATCTCGCTGTATTTTTTTCGGAGGGAACTTGAAAAACCGTGGTAAAAAAAATAGTAAGAAAAATACGATTTTCAATGGTTTTTCGAGTTCTCTCCGAAAAAATACAGTGAGATTTTGTGACGAGTAGTATTTGCCATAAAAGTTTGACCCTTCTGGAAAAAATATCAACATTCCATTTTGAATACAGGAAAATGAAGATAATTAAATTCCGAATACAAAACACACCTGCAATTTTTGTCTGCATTCCGTCCACGAGATAAACAATTATGGAATACGCATTTTAAAGTGACTAAGCTCAATTTAAGGCAGAACGAGCACGCGCTCTTGATTTCTATAGATTTTTTCAAATTTCAACCAGACATTGTTCATATTATTAAGCATGTTTGAGTGAAAGTTCAGAACAGTCGACTATTTAGATTGGGAGATAATGGGTTTTAAAATTGCAACTTTTAACACTGCAGGGTCTGCATCGAAATTTAGACAGAATAATTTTACGTAAAAAAATGTGTCCCTTATAATAAGAATACATATGGCCACACCGCATCGTTCCACGCATCCAATGACGTAAGTTTGTGCGGCATATTTAAAATAATACTGCAACACAAATTTTTATTTGGAATTAATTTTTAATCGAACAAAGTTTTTAATTAGTTATGAATTAACGCACACTTTTAATTGTTAATAAAGATAACATAAACAATCAAAAATATTAATATTTATAACGCAAATATTTTTTTTATGATAGTAATTTTTACTCGAATGGGATCACGATAATTTTTTTTTCTCGAAATATTGAACATTACTGTTTTGCGGTGTTGCCATATGTCTTCTGATTATAGTGAAAAAATAGTTTTTACGAAGAATTATTCGGTCTTTACTGAACGTTTTTAGCAAAACTGAATAGTAAAGGCAATCGAAACTTTTGTCACTCTTTCCGTAACTAGTTTGCTATTTGAACATAATTGTTTTCATAATTTATGAACACAATAGAATGGTACGACGAATTATGTGACTAGACTTTCGGTCAATGCAGACCCTGCAGTGTTAAAAGTTGCAATTTTAAAACGCATTATCTTCCAATCTAAATAGTCAATTGATCTGAAATTTCACTCAAACATGCACAATGATATGAGCAATGTCTGGTCAAAATTTGAACAAAATCTATAGAAAACAAGAGCGCGCACTCGTTCTACCTTAATACCACAAAAACAACGTTTTTTCGGAGTGTTTTGTATTCGGAATTGAGCCATCTTCGTTGTGCTAGACTCGAAATAGAATTTTTTTTTCAGAAAGCCCTTTTTTTCTGGCAATACTAAAATACGCTGTATCTTTTTTCGAAGAAGCATTGATACCATTAAAACTCATATTTGTCTCAGTTCCACTGTCCAATCCCTTGGCAAAAAAATTGAGCTTTCAAAAAAGAATTAAATTTCCCTCTTTAGAACAGCAAAATAATGATAATTAAATTCCCAATACGAAGCACGCCTGAAAAACTTTTCCGTGCATCCTATCGTCGACAAAAACACTTATCAAAGATGCATTTAAAAGTGGATCAAGGGAATTTAATTCCACGGAAAAGTTTTTTTCGCAGTGTTTCGTATTCAGCACTTAATTATCTTCGTTCTACTAAAGTCAAAATGTACTTTTCATTTTTCTCAGAATGCTCAACTTTTTTCCTAGCGAATACTGCTCGCAACAAAAATATGCTGCATTTTTTTTTTATTCCGAAGAGACCATGAAAAACTTTGAAATGTCATTTTTTTGTCGGTCGCAAGATCTCCGCGCGAGACCTTTAAAAAGCCCTTCAACGCGATACGAGGTGGCAAGGAGAGCGCGGACCGATTCTCGTACAGCGCATTCCTGATTCCGAATGCCCGCGTCCGCCTACAATTGCGAATATGTCATTAGTGTGAAAAATAAGTTTGGCCAGAATTGGGTCCGTCCGTGGCGTTTGCGCGTTTCTTCTGTATGGATGGAACGCGTGTGTGAGGGTGGCTTAATTCTTGATAGTGTGAGTATCTGTGGATGCTACTCATGTATAGGTGCCGGTACCAAAGTCGGCCATGTTGAACGAACGAGCCTGCGTGGTAAAGTCGAGACCCTCTCTCTCTCTCTCTCTCTCTCTCTCTCTCTCTCTCTCTCTCTCTCTCCCTCTCACTCCCTCTCTCTTTCTCTCCCTCCCTCCCGCTCCTTGCTGAACTCCAACGCGGGATATTGACGCGCCGCCAAGAGCTTTGTCGGCCTGAGAGAGAGTGAGAGAGAGAGTGAAGGGGTGAAGCAGGAGGGTGAGGGAGGAAGCATGGAGGGGAATGGAGGACAGCCTCGGCTCTCCGCCAACCAGCTGCATTGAGCTGATAGAGAACCCGCGGCCGCGACCTCATCGTCATATGGCCCCGCGAGCGCCGTAGCGATGGCAACGCGAGTACGTGCTCGCGTATTCCGCGTTATATATATATATATATATATATATATATATATATATATATATATATATATATATATATATATAGCGCGCGGAGCAACTTCCCCCTTGTACACCGCGGACACTCACGCGGCCTCAGCGAACTACAAAACGCCACATGGAGTGAGAACGAGATAGAAAAAGAGGCGGGGGAAAAGAGAAACAGGGGGAGAGATAGAACGAGAGGATGCACAGAAAGAATGAGCGAGAGCGACAGGAAGCGCGAAACCTCGCAGAAAGAGGACCGAGTTTTATCTCTGTCATCATCTCTGTCGTACATCCGACTCCATTCCTTCGAGACTCCAATCGTTTGGGAAAACACCGTTCCTCCATTCGTCTTCTTCTGATTTTTCTTCAGCTCCTTTCTGCAGCTTTTTCTGTTCCTCTTTCTGCTCCATCTTCAGCTCCTTCTTCAGCTGGCTCTTTTTATTCAGTTGGCTTTTTTTCTCCAGCTCCTCCTTGTTCTGTTTTTTTCTGCTCCATCTTCAGGTCCTTTTCAGCTTCTTCTACTTCTTCAGCTCCTTCCTCTCCTTCAGCTTTTTCTGCTCCACCTTCAGCTCCTATTTTCAGCTTTTCTGCTCCTTCAGCTGGCTCTTTTTATTCAGCTCCTTCTTATACAGTTTTTTCTACTCGTCCAACTTCAGGTCCTTTTTCTGCTCCTTCTTCAGCTTCTTCTACTTTTTCAGCTCCGTTCCTCTCCTCCAGCTCCTTTTGCTCCTCCTTCTACTTCGTCTTCTGATCCTTACCCAGCTCCTTCTTTTCCAGTTTTTTATACTCCTCCTTATTGTGCTCCATCTTCAGGTCTTTTTCAGCTTTTTCCGCTCCTTCATCTTCTACTCCTTCTTTAGCTCCTCCTTGCCCTTCAGCTTTCTCCACTTCTTCAGCTCCTTACTCTCTTTCAGCTCCTTCTCCTCCTTCATCTTCTTCTGCTACTTCTTTTGCTGCTTCTTCGTCTGTCTCTTCTTCTTCTTCATCTTCTGCTCCTGCTCCTTCTGCTCCTCCTTCTTCAGCTCCTTCTTTTTCAGTTTTTTCTACTCCTCCTTATTGTGCTCAATCTTCAGGTCTTTTAGAGCTTTTTCCGCTCCTTCATCTTCTACCCCTTCGTCAGCTCCATCTTGTCCTTCAGCTTTTTCTACTTCTTCAGCTCCTTCCTCTCTTTCGGCTCGTTCAGCTTCTTCTGGTCCATCTGCTCCTTCTTCAGCTCCTTCTCCTCCTTCATCTTCTTCTGCTCCTTCTTCCTGCGCAGGATGTCGCGACAGAGTGGCTACTTTTTGAAATACTTGCGGGGACAGATCGCGAAATGTGACACGCCGAATGTATGCTTATAGAACGCGCACGTTCAGGTGACGCCTCCAACCTTGTTCTCGTTCTCGCAATAAATATTTCCGTCATGAAAATAACAATAGGAGAGCTGCGCTGACGGACAACGAAAGAGCAGAAAAAATCGAAAAAAAGAAAAGATAAGCGCGTGCACGTCGACGGCCTCACATTGTAATTTCATTTACTATTTTTTAAACTCTGCTCAGAAGACATTAAATTGTAATTGACATGTAACTGAATCTCCGTCATGTGTTTTATCGGTGGAAAAAAATGCTCGTGAGCCAAAATGCCAAAGAGTATTACTGCTCACTTAAGGGGTCTTTTCACTTTATACACTCAAAAATGCGATTTTCATGAATTTTTGACAGCTGTGTATTATAGATATTGATAAAAAAAGTTCTTACACTTAATAAATACACTTTCGAAATACAGTTTAAATAAATGTTATTTTTTTAAGTCACTAATTATGGTAGGAAATGATAGTTTAAAAAAACTTAAAAAATTGTAAGCCTGCGCGGTTGATGAAATTTCGGAGATGGATCAAACGAAACGAAAAAATCAAATGGTTTTAGATTCAGTATGTTAATGGCTACAGCGCATACCATACGACTTTTGACATATGCAAAAATAACAAAATGGCCGACATTTTTCGAAAAAAAAACGTGTTTTTTCACCGTTTATGGCAAAAAAAGTAAATATCAAATTTCTAAAAAATCCTTGATATGCGATATAACTATAGTTGTAAAGAAGATGTGGTTAAAACTTCATAAGGATCGGGTCATTAGTTTCGAAGATGTTATCAACAAGCCGTCGAAAAACATTGTTTCGGGAAAAACGCGTTAAACATTGTTTGGGTTACGAAAAGAGATGAAAAAAAAATTTAATGAATTTCGAAAGTGTATTTATAAACTGTACCAACTTTTATATCAAGATCTATAGTATAAATCTATTTTTAAAAATGCATGAAAACAGCCTTTTCTTTTTAGCGTCTAAAGTGAGAAGACCCCTTAAGCAGCGCAGCACAATAACCGAAATATATTTTCCGCACCCACCTCTCCACACCTTTGATTTCCTCTTTTCGTCATTGCGCCACATCCCCAAAAAACGCCCCGCTGGGACACTGGGTGACCGTAAGAAGCCCGTGGAAAAACCTCGAAGAGCGCGTACAAACTCGCAGCGTGTTCTCGTGGGGTATCGCGACGGACGAGTCGCTCTCACCTTCTCCCGCCCTGCTCGAGGCTGCTCTTCGTTTCACGATGCAGGAGTGCCGAAGGCATCGCGCACGCCGTAAAATATTAAAACACCCGAGAGACCCGTCGCTCCTCGGGTCACCGTCGCCGCGATCTTTTCCAAAAAGATGATGAGTTCGCACGCCCTCTCCTCTTTCTTTCTCTCTTCCTCTCTTCGTCTTCCTCCATTTTTCCTTAGGTCTTTCTCCACAACCAGAAAAAATCACAACCGGGAGTTGCCTCGTGGGATGGGCGCGAAAGGGAATTTTCCGCACATCGCTTTTCCAAAAAAAAAAATGGCACACTTCCGGTTATAGATTTTCCACGAATTTTCCCTTCGAAATATATTCGTTTTTAATTTTTAATTTAATTTAAATTTTAGTTTTCAATATTAATATTCGTTTTTAATATTTAGCAATGCTTTAATATTTTTATATAAACAATATTAAAAGTATTAGAAATATTTGAATATCAACAATATATTAGAACATGTGAAATCTTTTAATATTAAAAATATATTACAATATTATAAATCTTTTAATATTTAAAATACATTAAAATATTATAAGTCTATTAATATTTTTGTATTTTCAATTTTGACATTATTTCAATTTTCATATTTCACTATTAGTTTTAATATTTTCGAAATGATAATTTTTTCCCTCACTCCCCGTCCTCGACGAGATCAAGCTCGGCGTCTCGATATAATGTGCAATATCGAAAACGAGCACGATATAATTTAATGATATATACGTGTGAGTCGAATGTATACGCGATCGCGCCCTCGATGTTTCCATTTTCGACGCGAACGTGCCATTAAGGATACACGGGATTACATTATAATTAAGAGAAGGAAGACACACACCGAACGTCGTCCCTCGCACTTCATCGCTAATCCTTTGACGAAAATTTCAATTTATCACACTGCACCTAAGTAAACTGCGGTACTAACGACGGATGTACCTATATATATATATATATATATATATATATATATATATATATATATATATATATATATATATATATATATATATATATATATATATATATATATACGTGGCCGGAATATTATATCGTGCCGGGATTCTCTACGTTAACCGTGAACAACGATTGCCAAAAGAGACGTTACCTATGTGTATATATACATATATATGTATATATACATCTATAAATATATACGATGATGTACAAGCCGTCCCGTTTCAATTATTATACTACAAATAAATTTTGAAAAACAAGTTCGGATAAAAAATGCCTTGACTAGGAAAAATATAGCGTCTGTATCGATTTTTTACTCGAAAGCCTGCATAAAGCTTGGAGCCCAAAAATCAGATCGATTTTCAATCATTCTTTTCTGATGAGAGTATTGGGATCAGAAATGATACATAGTCTTGCCAAGTTTGAGTCTTTATTTTTATTGAAAAATATTCATAAACAATAGAGTTAGTATTATTTTTTTACTAGGATTGTTCGACATGAAAAATAAAAAAAAATAGACTGTATGAAAAATAATGACGAAAAGAATAATAATTTTAAATAAATAAGTTTAAAATATTAATCATTTTTTTTCACTTGTGGAAAATAAAAATGTAAAATTAATAACAAATGATTAAAATTTCTATGCTCAGCTACGGGAGGAAATTAAATTAACGAGAAAGCAACCTGAAATTTTCTAACCTTCCTACGTTTCTCTGCAGTTCAATTCAAGGGATATTCACGACCAAGAAGATTCGACGTCCAAATTAACGTGTCTTACGATCTTTTCCCCTTTTTATTTTCTCAGAATTCAACTCGTATTTGTACGCGGGCACGTATAATTAGCTTCGTGATATATAAACCACCGCGTGAATATTTTAATTTGACACACTTAGGTAGCCGTCCGATTGCTCCTCAATTAGCACATAAACCCGCTAGACGGTGGATATAACCCATGCCTGATTAAATAGTCAATAGTTTATTCGGTTTACATTAGTAACGGAGTAAACACGTGTAGTCGTGCCAAAATGTAGTAAAATTCGTGGCTCGTTAATAAAAGCTTTATAACTCATTCCCCGTGTGTATTTGTTCATGCAAATGTCCATTGTTTACGCTAATAAAAGAGATTACGTTGTGTTTGGCGACTCTACCATTTTATTTATACCAAATGAAATCGATTTATTATTATCCCGCTTCGATACGATTTGCACAATTCAGTCGATTGCTTTCTCTTTGCTTTCGCCCAATTTGGCGATGGTGTATACGCGACATTTCAATTATTTTCATACTATTTACTATTGTTAAATAATATAATAATTTAAAAAATGCTCCTTTTAATTATTGTTCATTATTATTATATTATTTAATAATAATAATAAACGGAAATATACAGACGGTGCTAAAAAGAAGCCTGCTGCTAAACTATGTAGCTATGCTTATTAAGCACTTGGGGAAACTAATTGGAAAAATTGTAAATGAGGAATCGAATTGCACAGTTTCCCCGTACCCTCGGCGAGTGCGGTAAAGTGTACGGATAAAACCCCCCCACCCCCGCCCCCTTCGTTCGACCTGAAATTTTACACAAACATCCCTTTTCATATTTCAAGACAACCCCTTAAGGGATTTTTGGCGACTCGCAATGGTTTTCGAGATATTGAATCTTTAAGTTTTTTTAAGGATAAATATCCGACCCCCCCCCCCCCCCCCCCCCGATCGAGCTGAAATTTTGCAGAAACCTCCCTTCTAATATTTCAAGACAACCCCATAAGGGATTTTTGGCAACTCGCAATAGTTGTCGAGATATTGAATTCTTAAACTTCTTTAAGGGTAACGTTTCGACCCCGCCCCCCTTCGATCCAGCTGAAATTTTGCACAAACCTCCCTTTCAATCTTTCAAGACAACCCCTTATGGGATTTTTGGCAACTCGCAATAGTTTTCGAGATTTTGAATTTTTTATTTTTTTTTTAAATTGTATACCGAACATGTAGATTTATATATATCTGCTACGTCACCGTTCATACCTATATATATTATCGCGTTCTCCATTTTGTCTAAACAAAAATTCCCTTAGGGGTTGTCTTAAAAAATTAAAAGGAAGGTTTGTGCAAAATTTCTGCTCGATCGGAGGGGGGTTCGGAACCTTACCCGAAAAGAGTTCAACTGCGAAGTATAATACGTATAAACCCGCAAGGGTATAAGTTGAAGCTAAGGAAATTCAATTGTGAGGGGAAACATATATGTAGGGGAGAATTTTCTGTGTAAACACCCTAAAGGGGTATACCTTGAATAATGAAAACTTCTACTACTATTTAACAATAATATAATTATAATAAACGATAACTAAATACACGAAATTTGTATGCCATTATTATTTTTTATTACAATACTTCATGATATTTTTTTTATTGAGTTTGATGTTATTTATTATTATTATGTTATCATTAAATAATATAATAATAATTAATAGTAATTATACACCCAAAATTTGTATTATGCTTATGATTTATTATTTTATTATTGAGTTCACAGTGTGTGCGTATTGTCCTTCCCAATTGAACCCTTTCCTATCACTCGCTACTCGCACTCGTCAATGGCATATTTTAGTGTGTATACCCATTTACAAGGTGATTTTTTGGGAATTAAATTTAGAGAAACGGTCAAATCTACAGTGTCGGTATTCCACAGTAATATTTATACATGTTTAAAGTAAAACCTGCATTTCTTTAAAGCATTTTATTCGAAATTGTACATGATATTTGATGTTGCGCAGGTCATGTCGCGAAATATTTTTATTATCGGGCGATGTGATTGCGGCCGTCCTTGTCATCTGAAACAAATAATTTTTTTAAATTTTATTCTTTACGACCGTGTAATTTATGTAATGGCATCGTTCGAAAAAGAGTACTCTGATTTTTACAATAAAATGTTCACTTCTCGCAGCCCGGAAAAATAGTTATTGCAATGCAATAAAAAAGATGGAGGGCCAAACGATAACCACATTCGTGAAAAATATATTTTTTTTAAATCATTTGTTCCAGATGACAAGGACGGCCGCAAACGCAACGCCCAACGATAAAAAAAATTTCGCGACATGACCCGCGCAACGTCAAATATTACAAGCAATTTCGAATAAAATGCATTTGAAAAATTGAGATTTTTTTTTCCCCTGCACCAGTGTTTATTATTTTATTATATTATTTATATTATTTTTAAATATTGTTTTTTGGGTTTCGTTCGGATTTTCTTTGGTCACAGAAAAATCAGTGGAGCAGCCAGTATTCATTGCGATATAAAATTTGAAAAATATAGTATTTGGAACCTACTTTTTCAAATTTTCGGTCAGCGTAAACCAAGGTCACCTTGAAATCTCCAAGGTGCTTCGGTCCAGAAAATATTTGCGTGGATCATCGCATGCTCCCCTTAAAACCGAGTATCTTTCATTCGAAATATTTTCTCGAGCGACGCATAGTTTTGGAAATATTCGCGTGGAAAGATTATAGCGGGACACCCGGTATACTCGCCCAGACCCATCGCGTGGTCTCCTTGGAGCTTCAGCTACACACTATTTTGCGCCGTCTCTCTTGCTCGCTGCACCGTACCACGGAAATTGTCGCAGAATCCGTCCGTATACAAGTGTACAGGGTGCTTAAAAAACGCTTAAAACGAAACACTTTCGCGCGCAGCAATCCATTTGTCGACGAGCGTTCGACGACTTTTTGGCGCTCGATCGACGAGTGAAACACGTGTCTGCACGATTCGGAATCGAAGGTTACGCGCCACTGTCGAATAGACGAGAAAAAAAACGCTCGCAGATAAGGTCGGAGACGAAGATAATGTGCCCAAGGAGTGCGCGAAAGATAAAGGAGAGTTATTTTCAAATAATGCGACGGAAGATATCAACGGAGATATTGGGAGGAAGAGGTAGTGGAAAAAAAAGCTTCTGAGAGGTTTACATCGAAACCTTGCGGTTTAATCGGCTACATTTATTTAAAGAATTCCGGGGCAATTGCAGATGTGTTACCACTTTATTCAAATTTATACAGTAAATTCTTTGTCGTATACTGAATGCACCCACTCAATTTTAAATCGATCGTCTACACTGTTTTTTTGCAATTTACAATTGACAAATTTATATGTGAAAAATTAAAAAAAAAAACAAGCTGTTACTTAATGTACTTGAAAGTAGACAATAATTTTTTTTTACCAGGTCATCCATATGTGACTATAAACAAAAGCTTGGGGCGCTCAACTTTTTAAATGCTTAAGGGGTTGGCCACAGTACCGGGTATAAAATTATGTGCGAATTTAACAATTTCTTTCGTATCAAAAAGTGATTCACTCATAAAATTAATTACACATCTATTCAGTATGAATATCAAGCTGTTAGAAAAAATGTTTTTTTTTTTCGATGTACAAAATGGCCGACTACTAATATTTTCTTTTGTTATCTTTTTTTTGGGCGCTCCGCGGCGTGACAATTAGCATCCACGATATTTTACCTGGAACAAAAAACAAAAATTCTCGTCAATCTACATAAGAATACCTAGAGGAGTACGTACGAAATTTAAAAAGTATTGTTTTATTCACAAGTTGTAGGTATTTGAACTCAAGAAATGAATTTTCAGTGAAAAATTTCGTTATAACTGCCCATAAACTGCTCGTAAAATGAAAAGTTTTCGATTAATCAGAAATTCCGTACGTACTTCTATGCGAAATGCAATTAGGAACACAACTTACTGTGGCCTTACCCCTTAACAAATTGTATCGATTCAGTTTCATTAACAGTATTTAATCTAGCACAATAGTAATTAGAGAAATTATTATCACACATTTATACTCAGTTACAGGATTTAAATGTCTTCCTTATTAGAGGAAAAATTATATGTCTAAATTTTCTTTTTTTTTAAATTCATTAAATAAAAGCGTGTAAAAACATTTGTTTAATTTGATATGTAAAAATGTAATATGTAAGAATATTTGTTTACATATAAATTATTTTCTACTTTTTATTCTTTAATTGATTTTACTAATGAGTTGTTACCAGTAGTTTGCTAGTTTACGAGTTTGTACATTAGAAACATGGAATGCGTGTAAAAAATAACAAAGACTGTAATTGGGATTGAACTCACGACTAATTGCTGCATATAAACTTTTTACATACAAACACAGTCGGCTACGAATTTGTATGTGTTAGTGAGATTTTATAAAGATGATCAGATATCGCTGATTTAAATGAAAAGTTGAACATTTTGTGGATATTGTTGTTTTTCAGTTGAATCATGCATTGTCACCGCTTAGATGCATGTTTGCAACATTTCAGAGCTCTGAGTAGTCGGGAAGTGGGTGAAATATCGATTTTCCGTTTTGTACAGTGGCGCTTCATAAAAATAAGTCTCAATCAATTATTATACCCAACAATAAACTTGAATGAAAAAAATTCGCTTAAATTCGCGGAAATTTAGACATTTTAACATTTACTCCAAAAAGTCGCAGTTACGAAAATTCTTCTGCTAGTCACATTTTCATAAAATTTATCATTTATATTTTTTTTTAATCAGTCAGTGGCTCCCTGTTTTTATCGCCGTTGCGGAAACTTTAGAATTATTAACATTGTGAGCAGTTTTTTTCAAGCATCTAGAGTTATTCAGTGTATGAATGATCAGCTAGAAATCATCTCCATAAAGTGCCGCATAAATGAGACGATTTTAACTTGACTTGGAATTTTACCAGTGTACTGGGATGCATTTGTACTTAATTATAGCCGAAAATCAGTCAACTGTTGAATATTTAGGTTCGTGAAAGAAATATCTTCATGTAAGGAGATGCCTATACTCATAGCTGAATGGCAGTTTTGCGCAGGAAATAGTGTGGAAAAATGTTCAAACTGTTATGGAAAACTGTCAAATAACTCACAATCGGTACAGTATGACAATTTCGTCATCAGTGTCATAATGTACCGAGTGATTGAACAGTTTTTCATAACATTTTTAACAGATTTCACATAATATCGTGCGTAAAACTGCCGTTGGGCGATGATCGTAGCCATCTGCCTGTGATCAAAAGTGTTTTTTCAATTGTAAATTTTATAGAAACGGCCCAGACGATGGCTTTAAAATTCGGAGGTTGCGTTCAGTATGTGACAAAGAATTTATTGTATAAATTCGAATAAAAAGTTGGCATTTCGCCAACAGTCCCTAAACTCCTTAAGGCGGAAGCCGGAATTGAAAGGTGCGAAAAATCGTTTATTTTTAGTACTTTCATCGACAGATGAACTATCCAAGAATATATTTACAAAGTTACAGAGGCTAATTGTAAATATTTCTGAAGATACAAGATCGAAGCGCGTTTTCTCCACTTTTCATTTTCAACGATTTTTCCAAATCCTAAGTGAATTAAAAAAGTCGCTGAAAAAGTTTTTTAAAATAATTTTTATATCACGTTAAAGTGTTTTTTTAACACCTTTTTTCAAACATGAGATAAGTTATAATTTCACGATTTTTCAGCTTTTTTTAAATTCATGCAGAAGAAAAAGATATGACGATTGAAAATGTTATTAGTTTATTTGGTTCAGTCAAGAATTACGAGCTGCATCTGTCCAGCCGATTGGAGACTGCAGTCGTAAGACGCACATGGAATAGGCTGACAAATCTGCAGTCATTTATTGTATCAGGTTGAAATTTGTTTTCATCCATTTAAATATACATGAAAAGATACTTCAATGTTTAAGGGGCTCACTTGTTTTTTTCTCTTCTAAAAAAAATGTCCGAAAAATCACTTTTTTGGACATTTTAATTCAGGCTCCCGCCTTAATTTCCTATCTTCACGATTCTACTACATCCCCAAAAACCCGCGTTGGGACACCATGAGAAGCCTGGGGAAAAAAATTAGTTATATTTTCGACCTCTTATGAATCGTCCTGTAGACTCGTGCAGCGCTCCGCCGACTGCTGCATCCTACACAGCATCCGCGGCAAATCTACGCTCGACTTGCACTGATACACACGCGCATGCAAACATCAGGCTTTCATGGAGATACGAGAGTTTCGCGGAGACAGCTACCTGGTCCGTACCCTCCAAGCTTTCTCTCTCTCTCCCTCTCTCTCTCTCCCTCTCTCTCTCTCTCTCGTTCGCAAGTGTGTACAATCAAACATTGTTCATGATTTAGTCAAATATTGGCGAGATACACAGCTTTGTAGAGCCTCACTCTCGGGTGTATCCATCTATGTATCATGCCGAATAATCCGTCGGAGATTGCGCGCCGATTGTCCACTCGTTAAGTAAGACTCGTCGAGTATGTTGCATATATATGTGTGTGTGTGTGTGTGTGTGTGTGTGTGTGTGTGTGTGTGTGTGTGTGTGTGTGTGTGTGTGTGTGTGTGTGTGTGTGTGTGTGTGTGTGTGTGTGTGTGTGTGTGTGTGTGTGTGTGTGTGTGTGTGTGTATGTTCGCATATTACCAACGATCGTACATATTATAAAGGCGCGTGTATATCGGCCACGTACGAATATTGCAGCCCACACTCGTGCTCCGTAATCTTCTCATAGGAAACTCGGAATTGATCCCATGAGATATCGCGTCGCCGTGGATTCGTTTAATAATCAATAAATCCCGATTAATAAATGAGCCGAGGCGTCAGACTTTACTAGTTACTTTTCATTTCGATTCACCATGAACCGTGCATTTTTCAGATTGATGGCTCAAGGTAGAGCGATACTCTTTGATTTCTCATCCATTTGTCAATAACAAACAATTAAAGTAGGATTAAAGATAAAATAACAAGAGATTTAAAAATAAATTCCTTTTCAGTCGAAAATAGGAACTTTTTTCTGCAGCTCGCCATTATGGTTTAATATCATTATTATTATTATTATTATTATTATTAATAGACTTTATTGCTCCGGGCAGCGCACTTCCTCAGTTTGCACTGGGAAACATTCACCTACCCCCGAGGGTTAGGCTCGGTCTTAATCTAGACCGGAACAATAACGCTGGGCGACACTCGAGGTTTGTTATTATTATTATTGTTCATTTTATATTATTATTTTTATTTATGATTTTATATTATTATTGATTTTATTTATTGTTGATTATCATTGTAAATTATTATTATTATTATCATCATCATTCGTTTGATGATGTTGATGTGCAATATTCATGTCTATTGTAATGAAGTTTTATGATATGAGTCGTTCGACGACCTTTTTATATGTTTTATATGTATTAGTTAGTAAAAAATTATTCAAGTTTCTTTTCTTGATCGAAAATCGAACGTTTTTTTTATCAGCTTGCCATTTTCGTAATTTTGAAAATGTAAAATAAGTGTTCGGTCGTACGAGAGTTTTATTATTATACGAAAAGTACATTTTTATTCATTTCAGATGAGCCTAGTTGCCAGAAGCGCCTACACCGATCGGCCATACAGCAACAGCGACACTTGTCGAGAATGATAGTAACCTCAATGTTTATCAATATTTTTCATTTTTTAAAACTCAAACTTCGCAAGACTATGTATGAATTGTGTGAAAAATCCCGACCTCGTCGTCCCGATACTCTTGTGAGAAAAAATAATTAAAAATCAACCTGTATTTTCGACACCCAGTAACGGTGGCACTTTCTTTGAATAATAATTTCACTGTTTATCAGTGTCTTGCAATGAAAGAAAAACTTATACTTGGCGAGACTATGTATCAATTTTGTGTAAAATCCCGACTTCGTCGTCCCGACACTCTCATCAGCAAAAAGTATCAAAAACCGACTTTTTTTGGGCTCAAAGCTTAAGCAGACCCACACATTTTACGAATTATTTAGAGCTTCGATTTTATACGATAGAGACAAAAATACACTATTTTCCATTCGCTGAATGCCCCCTCTCCCTGTCGCATTTTTTCACCATTAGGCAATAAAAGTTGAAAAAATAAATTTTAAAAACACTCGCACTAATTTCCGCGATATTTCACTACATCGGTAAGGAGAGGTAAGGGAGTGGAAAAGACAGAAAAGCAGATGCCGGTTGTCCTTTTTTTCGTAGAAATACGTGGGTTTATTGAAACATGTACATCTCCCTCTCACGATAATTACTCATCACCCCTATGTAGTTGAACTTCATTTGACTCTTCGAATTAACGGACGATCAAATTTGTTCCTTCCATCGTCCGTTTTTTTTTCGCCTTTGACACACGACCACTCGGGTCTCTCTTACTTTTGTTCCGTGGACACGGGCGACCCGCCGAGAGAATTGGAAAAAGCGGGAATATTTTTTCGAGGGTTCGGATGGATACGAGCAAACGTCAAAAACACATTATTTCCTTTGTACAAGTGAGATTTCGAAAAACAAAAAAGTTCAGACATTATCCGCGACCCTCTGAGATTTTGCGAAAAAATATTTCCAACCTCTCGACGCTCCGAGGCTATTAAAATGCAACTCTTCGCTCGAACCGAGTGCAAAGAAAAAAAAACAACGAAACGTTTTCGTCATCGAGAATAAAAATGGGCCAATTGTAAAATAAAGTAAAAGATAGACGGTGAGAAAATTTGGGAATGACAATAATAATGATAGAAATAAAAATAAATGAATATTTTTCAAACCGGAAGTGAGCTTCTTCATCGATCGCACATTTCCGTTACGCTAGCGTTATTTACATTGTTTTTTTAAACGTGTATCAAGTGCGACACATATCGCGCAATTGACAATTGCACGTGTGCTTTAACGTGCGAGAGATTGCGCAATTTCTTTTTTTTTCTCGTTTTTTTCCATTGCCCCCCTTTGCTCAATTTTTTCCTTC
>OZ023312.1:72465787-72520677 GCA_964007375.1 Ophion obscuratus
TGAGACACGCGGTATAAAGATTTATGACGTATCTCTATGTATGCCTAATGTAATGCATCGTTAAAGATTCCATTTATTTATATATATATATATATATTTATTTATTTATTTATTTATTTATTTATTTATTTATATATACCTCTTCATAACATATAGAAATGTACATTATACACGTTACGTTGTGCGACTATCTACACGTATCATACAAAAAAAAACGAAAACAACACTGGACGTGTTCTCCGACCGAGTTTCGCGTTCCTGGCCACTAAAACTTCGATCGAGCGCCGATCTACGTTCAAAGTCAATATTTCATGATCCGTTTCTTCCCTCCTAACGATTATCTTTTTGTTATTCCGACGAAATATCACAATGTGCTCCCGTGGACGAGGGCGATCGTCCAAACGGGCCGCCAGGCAATCGGCACTCTCGTGGGAGTCGCGACGGACGGTGAGAAACGTTTTCTCGAGCGACCGAATGAGTCGGGCCGGTTTGGAGAACTGCGCGATATCTACGATTCGCGATTGGTTTCGGATAGCTGACGACGATTGCGTCGAGATCGGCAAGGCCGTGGACAGCAAACGGACATCGGGGGGGGGGGGGGGGGGGGGGGGGTGCACTATCGATCACGGCCAGATTCCAATTTCCCTATCTGTGCCCTCGATTGCCTCGATTCGACGCCGATTTCGCGATACCGATTTCCGTCGAGACCCGCGAAAAGAGAGAAAACGGCCGAGTTTTAACGGTATCGAGGCCGAAAAAGTAAGCGCGCCGTCGGCAAGAATACATCTAGGGAAAACCTATTCAGCCGTGGTTGCCGGGATGAATCTTAGATTCGTTGTTCTCTGTAGGCATCGTCTTCGTCGTCGTCGTCCTCGGGATCTTGCACACCGGTGACGATGTGCCAAGTGCTGGTGTGACGATGATGTCCGGTAGTTGGGCCGAGGAAGACGTCGCTGGCGATAGGCCTGATGGTGCCGATCCGCTGATCGCGCACCATCTCCTGCTGCTGCTGATGATGATGCTGCTGGATGAGATCGCCATTGGAGATGGGGCCGTCGCTGGTGAGGTTGCTCGTCGCGGCATTGTAGGCCGCAGCTGCAGCGGCTCAGGCAAGTGCGTACGGGTGCGTAGCGTGATGTCACAATCCCGGTGCAGCGGTGGACGGTGGTGGCGGAGGTGCGCTGGATGTTGTCACGCTGCTGGCGTGATGATACAAGGGGCTCTGATAGTAGTCCTGATGATGATGATGATTCGTCATGTTGTGCATTGTGCCGGCTCCGTTTGCTCCGGCATGCATCCCGTTGTGATGATGATGACCGGGTGGCCCAGCGTGCGGATGCGGATGATGGGAGGTAACGTAATTGGCGTAGCTCTGATGAAGAGGGTTCGTACATCTTGAGATCCGGCGGTTTGGTGTCCTGTGCACCTGGCGAATTGCCCGCGGTCGCGCCTGGCAATAGCCTCGTGATACTGAACGGATGACTGGAGGCTGTATAAGGCGATTCCTGCTTGAGGCTACCGGACATCCCGTGATGAAGAGCCGCGGGATCGGTCAGCAAGTGCGGATGGAGGCTGCGACCGACCATGGCGGCCAATTCGTCGTGGGTAGCCCCAAGATCAGGCCCGAGCAGACCGCCGATGTCGCTCGCGTCACTTTTCAAGCTGCCGTGATGCTGATGCAGCGCGGAGCTGTGGTGATGGTGATGATGATGGTGGGAAGAGACCAGCGAGTGGAGATCCTTGTCGTCCTGCTGTTGGCCGCCGTGGCCATGCAGAGTGGATGGTGTTTTCTTGCCCGCGTGGACACCCATCTGCTGCTCGTGTTGGGACGTTGGGCTATTGTGGCCTGCAGCTCCCGTTGGCGTGTGGTGCTGCGGATGCTGCTGGTGCTTCGTAGACTGCCTGCTCATCTCCTTCTTTTCGTCCTTGAAT
The DNA here is from genome assembly GCA_964007375.1 of Ophion obscuratus. Taxonomy (NCBI): domain Eukaryota; kingdom Metazoa; phylum Arthropoda; class Insecta; order Hymenoptera; family Ichneumonidae; genus Ophion; species Ophion obscuratus. Next base: position 72,467,720 of record OZ023312.1, read on the forward strand.
CTCTTCTGGCGGCGCAAGTAACAGCCGTTCTCGAACATGTTGCCGCTCTCGGGATGCAGCGTCCAGAAGGAGCCCTTGCCCGGCTTGTCCGGCGTTCTCGGCACCTTGACGAAACAGTCGTTGAAGCTGAGCGAGTGCCTTATGGAGTTCTGCCAGCGCTGCTGATTCTGCCGATAGAACGGGAAGAGATCCATAATGAACTGATAGATCTCCGAGAGCGTCAACATCCTCGTTGGCGCGTTCTGTATCGCCATTGTTATCAGGCTTATGTAGGAATAAGGTGGCTTCGCGTGGGTGTAATTTCTCCGGTAGGATTTGTCGGTCCGGGCACGTTGGAGCGCCGAATTTGGCGAGTCCGGTTCGGCCAGCGAGAGGGAATCTCGCGCTACGCCGGCACCGGTGCTCGGTGTAAGCGGACCGTAGCCGACGGCACTCATGCAGGCTCCACCTCCGCTCATCGAGCCGCTGCCATAACCGGCCATACCACCGCCACCCATGGATGCCATTCCCATCGAGCCCATCGCCCCCATGTTGAAGCCACTCGCGCCCTGAGGACTACAACTTGGCCCAACACCGACACCCATCGACATACCCATCGATACGCAACCCATGGAGTTTATCGAGCTGTACGTCGGTGCCATGCTACCCATGCTCGTCATGGCAGCGCTTGTCATCGCTCCACCGAGGCTGCCAGCCTCGCTGTACAGCTTCTGCGACTGTAGCATTGTCATAGATGACCAATCTTGGGTGTTTTCACAGGCTCTTCAAAAGCTCTTCCCCTCCTTGTTTGGTCACCTCTTCCAGCTGCTGAGTCTTTCGTCAAACCGGAAACATGAGCCCGGCTAAGCACGCCGATTATCACCGGCACGCTTATCAATCCAATTGCCTTCTTATCTATGACGCGCCACTTGTTTTTGTCTCTCTTCTTGCTTCAACTATCTTGGAGCTCGGATCACGAACAGATGGCAGTCATCGGTGCAGCGTCCAAATCACTTAAAACACCAATATTTCGCACCAAGTTCACCAGAGTCTCATAATTGGATCAACGGCTGGATTATCAGCGAACATCTAGCCCAGCTAGCAACTCGCATCTTCCCTACGTTCCATCAATTCCAAAAACGGCTAATGGTTTTCTTCCAAGTCATTCGTCCATTCGCGATCGTGAACTGCTTGAAACTTTTATCCCATTGGAATCCGGGGCGCAAGGGAGATCCAAAATTGCACCAAGGATCAACCAATCGCCGAACTGTTTCACCAATCTTCTAGCGCACCAACAACACCACTAACAACACCAACAGCAACAACAACAACAACAGGAACAAGGACACCAACACTCGCGAGTTGTCCGACGCACACCCGGGTGTCCCACCCCGCGATTCTTGATACTTTGGCACCCTTGTGGCTGGGTGCCAACCTACTCGATGACGTTTTATCCCTCGACGGGGATAATTGTTGTCCCAACAGGACAGCTATACGCACACTCGCGGCTTCGGTCAACGGACAGAGAGGGCCCTGACAGGATGAGAGGTGACACACCGGGCGTCTCTCCGACAAGACAACAATCGTCGTATCGGCTTTTTAGATCTCTGTTTGCGAGCTACCGCGCGCGCGCCCTCTCTCACTCTCTCACTCTGTGTGTAGTGTGGATGGAGGCCGGTTAGCGAGTGTACTCCGGTACTCTTGAGTCGCAGAGTCTTCTTCAAACAATCCCCCACCCCAGCGAGCGGCAACCGATCTCGTTTCGTCGCCCGGCTACGCCCGCAACCCTAAAACCTACCTATCGACGCAACGGCATCCCCGCAACCCCTAACGATTCACCAATCCTCGAACGTACGAGACCTCGTTCCGAGGTTCCATACCGAAGGCTCAGGCTACGCCTACCTAGTGAAGCAACGTTCCAGAGGCTTTTCAAAAACACCTCATCGCGCATGCGTCAGACTCGGCGGAGAGATAATGCTGGCGGAGAGAGAGAGGGGGAGGGGGAGAAAGAGAGAGAGAGAGAGAGAGAGAGGGAGAAAGAGAGAGAGAGAGGGAGAGAAAGAGAGACGTGGAGAAAGCGTACGTGCGTGCCTACCCGCATATGTGTGAGTGCGAGACAGAGAGAGAGAGAGAGAGAGACAGCCTCACCACAGCGATCACCTCGTCCCGGGTTTCTGACTCGCGCTTCCCCGGCTTGCGTAATTTTGCACCGTCGATCCGACGACGTCGTCGTCTTCGTCGCCGGCGTTCACCATGTCACGTCCAATTGACATGCTCGCGCTTCGCGCCCTACTCGATGTTAACCGACCCGCGACTCGCGATTTTTCCGGTGTTTCGAATGTTTGGTTTTTTTTTTTTTCGACTCTCATACCGTACTTGCCAACCAGAACGACAAGTCGACGGCCGATTCGGACAATCGATCGAATCGCGATGCACCGCGCGGAAATTATTCACGCGGCCCGGGAGTTCCAACGTTATCGATGCAATTATCAAACGTTTCGTTTATTCTTAGTTTTTTTTTTCACTGCGCCTCCTTTATCATTGCAAACGTTGGGAAAAAATGGAGTTTCGCCGAGTCGATGACGGAGTGCTGTTGACGTCGTAGCCTGCCCTTGGTCTTCGGATCGCCGGCACGTTCGATATAATAATAATAATAATAATGGTTTGTAGAGCGTTCTAAAAAATATATACATAAACAACATTTAATTGAAAAAATACGTATACAAGATGAAAAAAAGGGATAGCAAAAGAATAAAAATGGAAAAAATATGTTTATAGGGAATAGCGATTACGGAGAAACATGGGCGAGGAAAAGGCCGGAGGGAGAGAAAAAAGATATTCGCATATCCGCGCGCAAGTAAGAAATAAATTCATTGCGTTGTTAATATAAAGAAACGATTGATGGAGGCAAAGTGGGAGGAATAAAGAAGTTGCTAATGTACGAGGAGTATATGAAAGAAGAAAACCTGTTTCTTCATTCTCGTCGTATGTATATATATATATATATATATATATATATATATATATATATATATATATATATATATATATATATACATGCGTAAAAGATTATCATTTTTACAGTATTTTTAATTGCTTTTTTGCAGACACTCTCCTAGAGAAGTTTGTCGGGTGAGCCCCGATCCGAGAGATCCTGTCGGGCAACGAAAAAAAAGAACAAAAAAATAGCGCGTCGAATATGAGAATCTCTGGAAACTCGGCGATGCTTTATCTTCGTGGACGAACTTATTGCTGCGGGTGAGTCAGAATTTTTATCACTCGTTTCGAGCCCTCGATTCGGTGACGAAACACGATGCATTTTATTTCGCAACTGGTCTTCCGGAATCATGGAGGCACTTTTGGCCGATTGGGCATTTAAATTAAATTTCGGGATATAATCTCGTTTTGTGTTTGTGTTTGTTTGAGCTTGTTTGGGTTCGTTCGGGTTTGTTTGCATTTTTCAATACTTTTTCGCCGTCGGATAACTAACGGAGGGGTGTCAAATTGGAGAGGCGGAAAAACGCTTTGTTTTCGACGTATGTTTTAAAACAATTTGGTTCGTTGTTTGGGCTTGTTTGGGTTTGTTCGATCTCGCTTGGGTTTTCGTGGATTCGTTTGAGTTTGTTTGGGCTGGTTCGGTTCATTTAGGTTTGTTTGGGTTTGTTGGTTGCGTTCATTCGTGTTTGTTTGTTTGCGTTCGTTTGTGTTTGTTTGTTTGCGTTTGGGTTTGTTTGGGTTTGTTTTTGTTCGCTTCGGTTTGATTGGACTAGTTTGGCTTTTTCTGGATTCGTTTTGGGCAGTTTTAGTTCGTGTGGACTGTTTGGGTTTGTTTCGCTTCGTTTAGGATTGTCTGACTTCACTTGGATTTTTTTTTCCTTCGTTTCGACAGGAAAAAAAGTAACTTAATACAAAAAATACGAATAATGAAATAAAAAATACCCGGAAGATAACGCGTGTACGTCGTTTCCACTTGCACGTCTCCGTAGCGCGACGTGTTAATAGATCAACTCCAACAACGGATCCCTGTAAATGTTGCGATCTTAATCTGTCAATATAGATTGTTTACTCATACTTTAGTTGGTCTCGAATTGTGTGCTTTAACGAACACTTGTGCGCTTATTCGAATGCAATCGTCCCTCGTGTATGAACTGATTTTTCTTTGAACTATAGGGTGTCTCAAAATGACCTGACATTTAAGGGGTTAGGCCACTCTAGAGGCCGAAAAAATAGGCTCTTTGGGGATTTTTTTTAGAACAACTACAAAATAAATCGAGATTACAAACAAGGGTGTTTATCATACATATCAGTGACTGTATACAATCATTTTTTTAAAGCGATTGATTTCAAAATGGCGGCTGTGCAGCGTTTATTTCAAAACTGCATTTTTTAAGCTGGCCTGAAACATAACTCAGATAATTTTCAACCGATTCACTTGAAATGTCGAATATATCTTGAAAAATACCCAAGTGAATCGGTTGAAAATTGTGTGAGTTATGTTTCCGGCCAACTTAAAAAATGCAGTTTTGGGATAAACGCTGCACAGCCGCCATTTTTAAATTAATCGCTTCAAAAAATCTCTTGTATACAGTCACAGATATGTATGATAAACACCCTTTTTTGTACTCTCGATTTATTTTGTAGTTTTTCGGAAAAAAAAATCCCCAAAAAGCCTATTTTTTCGGCCTCAAGAGTGGCCACAAGGCCTTAAACGGATCGATAAAACGTAGTGTTTATTTGAAAAGTACGAATATTTTTGCAATCGCCGCGGAGCGAGATAACACGATTGTGAAACTTCGTCTTCCAAGTCCGTGCCATTTACGCCATTCATCGGAGATTGCGTTTCACACATAACCTCCATGTTTGGTCCTTATTAAAAAATAAAAATATTCGTACTTTTCAAATAAATAATACGTTTTATTAATAAATTTGAATGTCAGGTCATTTTGAGACATCCTTTATTTCCATTTCTTCATTTGGCTTCGACGACCCGAGAAAACCCAAACAATGTTTACTTTCGCATGGTTAAATTTGGCGGCTATGAGCTCATTCATGAAAATCGTACACTGCGATCTCCAGGCTGCGTGCATCGTAAAAGAAAAACAGGATCTACTTTTTATTGCCAGCGTATTTAACTCGAAGATCATCGTTCCCTTGTACTTCCGGTGCTTAAGCCACAGACGCACATATATCAACATATATATATGGCCGTTTTCAGATCTTGCGGTTTTAAACCTCAAACAAATCGGTATTACGTGGAGTATCCCGTGGGATTATCGATTCTCTCTCCCCCTCCCTCTCGCTCTCCCATTTGGATATCCCGACGCACCGGACAGAACACTATCCAAAAGGATTTTTTTTTTCGCCCCGATCGTCCATTTCCCAAAGCTTTGGCCGCGTCGCTGCACAGGGGATGAAAAAAAAAGCCAGCAATATTTCGGACACGCGTAAGACAAAGAGGAGAAAAGAGAATGCAGAGGGCGCCATTGAGGGGTGGTTGAGGGTGGTTTGGGGCTGCAAGTTAGTTGAGTGTCAGAGAGAGAGAGAGAGAGAGAGAGAGAGAGAGAGAGAGAGGGCTAAATATACGTATGGAAAGGCGAAGAACACACGAAAGGGAGAAAAAACCGCGACAGCCCCCTATAACGCGGTATACGTCCAGCGCGCCAAAGCTTCGACAAATATCGGCCAACTTTTTTTTGCCGGTCTGGTGTTCGATCCAGTCGATGAAGGTGTATACGGAGTGTCCATGGATGCTCTTTATAGGTAGTAGTGGTGGATAGTATGTTATACTCTGCTTGTACAAGAGAGATAGAGAGAGAGAGAGAGAGAGAGAGAGAGAGAGAGAGAGGCTTTTGGGTTCGTTCGAGTAATTGAACCGCAGAGGCGCCTCCATCCGAGCACGCCATAAAACGTGCCGCAACAGAGTCCGGAAATGAATGTCCCCGCACCCATATATATATATATATATGTTACGGGCAAAATTAGCACCCCTTCAGGTCCCTTTCCTCGGTTGTTCCACTATGCCGTATGAATTAACAACCAACCCTCTCGGACCAGCACTTTTTTCGAAATTTCAACCGCGGTTTTTTCAGCATGTTGCGAGAGGTTGAATAACAGCATATGGGATGTCAAACGGTAAAGCGCTTTACATTTTTTAAGTTTTAGTTTTTAGGACCCAAAAACCGGTTGATTTTCAATATTTTGTTATTGTTGAGAGTATTGGGATAAGAAGGTCGAGATTTTACAAACAATTGATACATAGTCTTGCCGGGATCGGGTTCTTTTGTGGGAAAATATTTATAAACAGCGAAGTTGAATTTCATTTAAAGTTGAATTAATATTTAAGTTGAATTATTGTTTAAAGAAAGTGGAGCCGTTGCAGCATGGCCAGTCGCCGTGGGTGCTTCTGGCACCTAGGCTCATCTGATATGAATAATTGAAAAATGTACTTTTTGTATAAAAATAAACACTTTCGTATGACCGGATACTGTTTTGAAATTTTGAAAATGACAAAAATCTGAAGGTGCACAAAAAGTTCGATTTTCAAGCAAAAAAAACAATTTTAATCGTTTGTTCTTAACAAGTGGATAAACGTATGAGAAAATTATACGGTGATACGATAGAAAATGTTATAACCTATGCTCTGTCCGGATTTAAAGTGAATCGGACAAATAGATGATGAGATGCGACTTACATGGATTAAGGGGGGAAGACCATTTAGAAGGTCAAAAATTAGTTTTTTTTTTCATGTAAAGAATACTCATCGAAATTTGTAACTTTGTGTGTTTTTTTTTTAATATTTTAAGTATGGAAAAATATTTTATTCTTTCGTTTTGAATGCAAATTACCAGTCGTGTAAATCGATGTTCAGAGGAATTCGCTCAAAAAGTTTGCGCACTGCTGGAGTTCTCCCTCGCGCTGTAACGGTCGGAAACAAAAAATTCAAATGATTCTTGTAGCTAACACCCACGCGCTCTCGGTGACGCAGGATTTTAGATATATATCCAAAATTCACGAGATGACAGCTTAATAAAGTCAACTTTGTGATTCTTCATTAAATTTTTCCTATACTTAATACCAAAAGTACGTTTTATTTTTGGATTTCAAATATTATTCAGGCTCACCGACAAACTAATGGTAAAAGGAGGATGTGTGTCAAATTTCATAAAAATCGGTTAAACAGTTTTTGAGTAATCACTCCAGCAGTTACGAAAAATAAAATTTTGAGAAAAACACGCTCAAATGTTCAACAACGGAAAACTTAATGATTTTTATATCTTACTGGTTAATTCGCGATTCCAGTGCCATACGGGATTCCTTCGGCTTTCTCGTAAAAACGATTTTCCTGCTGCTGCTGCTGCTCTCTGCGGGCTTTCCGACCAGAAATTCAATAAATCGATAGGTCAACAGGGGATTCCAACTCACTTCATCAGAGCTCGGACTAAAAAGTTTTTTGGCCCTGGCTCTATGCCCTCCTTTGTTTTCCCTATTACGATTAATATGTTGGTTTCCAAAAAAAATTCTCTGCCGTGAAGGTCCCTTAGGTGTTGCATGAGAATCTTTTGGCTACGCGGAAATTTTGTGAAGCACTAAGTTCTCAGCGCTAGGGGCCACAACTGGCCCAAGGTGAATTTTAAAGTGCCTGCGACGCTCCGCATCGACAACGATGGACTCTACCGCGCACGACTATAGTCCAGTAAAAGAGACGAAAATCCAGCACTTTTTAGCGCAGAATATGAATTTTTGCCTGAAGGTAGATGATTGCAGTGTGAGACTTTCGAAAAATCGATTTTTTTTGCCTTTTTCGACAGTTTATACTTTCAAGAATATGAGATGAGATTTTCATGCTTTCAAGATTTATACACGGAAAAAAAGAAACCGCGAAAATCACAGTATAAACCGCATGAAAAACAGGGTGCCATACTTCATTTTACAGTAAAACAGAGTAATGTAAATCCTGTCCTACAAAAATGACGAATTTTCCTGTACACACTGAGATTTTTACAGTTACACTGGCTTATTTACAGTTCGGTATTGTGAATACATCAGTGTCTTCAGTAAAAATATTCAACTGTAAAATTTACATGAGATCACTGATTTTTATACTGTACGCAAACTACAAGGGTTACAGTGTACACTGTATTGAGTACAGAGTGGTTCATTAAATTGTACAGTGTAGCACGGTAGTTTTACTCTTCTTTCGACAGTTCGTGACGTAATCTGTGCACTCTGAGATTTTTACAGTTACACTGATTTATTTACAGTTTGGTATTGTGAATAAATCAGTGATTTCAGTAAAAATATTCAACTGTAAAATTTACACAAGATCACTGATTTTTATACTGTACGCAAACTGCAAGGGTTACAATGTACATTGTATTGAGTACAGAGTGATTCATTAAATTTCACAGTGTGGCACGGTAGTTTCACTCTTCTTTCGACAGTTCATGTCGTTATCTGTGCACTCTGAGATGTTTACAGTTACACTGGTTTATTTTGCAGTTTGATATTGTGAATACATCAGTGATTTCAGTAAAAATATTCAACTGTAAAATTGAAATGCGATCACTATTTTTTATACTGTCTGCACATGAGGCACGAGGCCAGGACACAAAGGATTGCCAGTTAGTAGTGCGTGGTTGATGGGACGCGGACATCGAAATTTGTGCGACAGAATTCAAGAAATTATAAAGAAAGAGAGAATTTAAAAAAAAGGTACGTTCTTGTCTAATTAGGACTTGTCTCGCGCGTGGGGTGAGGCACGTGGCCAGGACACAAAGGATTGCCAGTTAGTAGTGCGTGGTCGATAGGATGCGAACGTTGAAATTTGTGCGACATAATTCAAGAAATTATAAAAAAAGAGAGAATTATTTACAAAAAGGTACGTTCCTGTGTATGTGACTGATTTTGTAATATTTTCTTCATATATATATATATATATATATATATATATATATATATATATATATTACATTGCTTACAATATACATTGTAAGCAAAGGTTTCGCCGAATTTTTTTACTTCATTTTTATAATCAAATTTACAGTGTGACGTTGTGAACGGTATTCACTGGTTAGGACTTGTCTCGAGCGTGGCGCAACCAGGGCACAAAGGACTGGCAGTTCTTTCAGCGCTTCAATTGTCCTTTCAGCGCTTCAATTGTTCTTTCAGCGCTATCTAATGTTATTTTTACCCCTAATTTTGTATAATATACGAGTTGTGGCATTATTAAATTACGGCGTTCATGAAGTTTTAATTACAGGATTAAAACAAGAACGTTTCCCGTGTTCACACTATAAAAAGCAACGGTTCAAAACTGAAACTATATCTGTTGCTAACCAGTTTCTAGAACAGAGGACTCCACTGTTAAAACACCTACATAAACTCTGTCGATATAACTGGCGCATTCAGTGTACATAATACAGATTAACTAACTGTCAAATTACAAGTTTTGTTAAATTTATATTACAGTGTTGAACTGTCAAAATTTCCTTTTGACTACACTGTATTTTGGACTGTGTGTTCCAGTAAAAGATACAGTAGAGCGATTCGAGTCCAAAGAGGACAGTATAGGAGCTGTAATAATTTACTTTGAGCACACTGTATTTTGAGCACTGTGTTTCAGGTAATATCGCTGTGCAATCGCTCGAGTCCAATGCGAACTGTGAAGCCCCTGTATTTTTTACTATTTCTTTTTTTCCGTGTACTTTCAAGAATATGAAATGAGATTTTTCAAATTTGCTGACATTGTAACTCAAAGAGCAATTATCCGATTGACTTGAAATTTGAACTGAGTACTCTTGAATATATTTACTCCACAATGACGTAGGATATTTTTGATTGGATGAAAATTGACGATTTGGCATTGAAAAACACGACCATTTTATCGGCAAGCAAACAGACTTTTATTCATAAGTACGCCATTTTGTTAAATTTTGATATTTTTCGAAAATCCTACGTCATTGTACAGGAAATACCTTCCAGCTTAACGACATTTTTCCTTTTTCGGTTTCAGCTACTCAATAGGCCGGAATCATGTCAGCAGTGGAGGAACTTTTTTTTGGCGCCTCCAAAGTCAGCGTATAAGCCGCTTGGATCTCAATATTTTTCTATGAAAAAATTATGTAGTATAGGTCAAATATAGCCAAATATGTTATTAATTTTCCGAAAAATTTAATTGATTACTTTTCTTCCAAAAAAATCCCGAAAATCACCCAAACTTTCAGCGTTCACACTGGTGTAGCCCCTTAAGAAATAGAGGGTGAAAAAATAAAAATCGCCGTATGTCGATAACTAATAGTCCGATCAAAAAATGTTTCAAACAAAAGTTGTTTGGAATAATAACACACGAATCAACCCCGAATTTTCGAATCATTTTTGTGCCGCTATTTTCAAAGGTAGGGGGTTAGACGTCTCATGACTTTATCCGAGTTTTATTGTTCCAAACAACTTTTGTTCAAAATCTTTTTTGATCGGGCTATAAATTATCGAGATACGGGGATTTTTAAGTTTTCAACCCCTATTTCTCAGAGTTGGGGCGAGTAGAGGGGCAAAATTTTATTGGCGTTACTTTCAATATGCAACCATCTACCTTCAGTCAAAAATTCATATTCTACGCTACAAAGTGCTGGGTTTTCGTCTTTTTTACTGGACTACTACGCAACATAAAAGATGAGAGCAAGACAAAATACAGAAGGGTGCATACGACGCCGTCCTCGGCAGCGCACTGCGTCTAATCGGTATAAACGCTCCAGGAGTTTTTCCGCGAAAACTCAGGCAATTCTTGGAATTTCGCTTTAAAAAATCGACACGATATTTTTAAGTAATTGAACTATCGATTTATGGAAAGAAAAAAAACGATTTTTTTTTTTCAAATTTGTAAATGCTCTTCCCCCCTTAAGACACAGTGTTCGTGAAAAACGCAAAAGAAAAAGGGCCAATTCGCAGCAGGGCGATTCGCTTGGTGGGCTGGCCCTTTACGGAAATCGTTACGAATCGGTAATTTTTTTCAATTTTTACAATACCTTTGTTCCATATTAAAGTCAAGACCCTAGGCTATAACACCACGCGACAAAAAAAGCCGTATTTTCGGAATTTAAAGCTCATGCCGATTCCTCAAAAATTATACGAAAACGCCACATACGAATGTGCTTTTTTCGATTCCCTCGCGGCAAAAAATGTTACGCCAACTCCTTGACGCAATGTGCAAGTATCCAAGTACGAACCGCGTTTTGCAGCTGCCACTTTCTCTCTTTCTCTCCCATCTCGTTCTTCACACATAATTGAATAAATTCTTACACCGATGACTGCTCGAAACGTGGCAAAAAAAATATATTTAGAAAGATTACCAAATGATACATACTCTGCAGTAGTGTACACGCCATAACCACCCACGCGGACTGCTCGCAAAGTAATACAGTAGAACGTATCATCGTCGCCGTCTTTATCAAGCCGCACGAATTGTTTGCCCAATGAAAATATTGTTTCTGCAAACAAAGCGTCGCGACGATGCATCTCTCGCTACCTCTCACAGCGCGTGTATTGCCGATTGTGCAGGCCATCCATGATCCAATACAGGGTGTTCCGTTGCAACTCCACGTGCCAAATAAATCGCGAAAATCAAGTCCGATGAAGAAATGTTTCCTGCGAAGGATGTACAGTTTTGCGAGACAAGATCAATGCGCTCGTTGACGTTTTTTTATTCGTTCACGCCTTTACGAGATCCCGCGTCAAACTTCCTTATTTCATCTTGCACCATGGACTTTTTATTTTTCCGAAAAGTAGTGCAATTTGAAACAAATCCAATGGAAAAAAATCACCGTTTTGGCTTTGGAAATGCGGAAGATATGGCAGTTTGAAAATCGCGAAGTATCTTTCGCGATACGTTTCGGGTGTGCAGTTGCAACGCGACACCCTGTATATGAATTTCCCAAATACGGCGTTCCAGTGTTTACTGCACCAACTTTTTACGCCCGTTAGTATTTTAATAATTATCAAAATCCGTCCTGAGTATTTTAATGAGTAATTGTAATTTAAATTGATGATAATTTGAATTAATTATAGATTGAATTAGGTATGATTTAAATCAATCGTAATTTTACTCGATTATAATTTTCATAAATTATAATTTTAATTGATTATAATTTAAATTGATTGTAATTAAATAATTAAAATGAATTATTAGAACGTTGAATAAGTTCTCGCTGTTTTCCAACTGATGGCATTAACAAAACTGCGTGCGTGTAGTTCAACATGGTTACGCATCTATAAAGAAGTACTATAAGCAAGCTTGAAATTCAGTGTACACGATTTCGTCGTGAACAAATTTTTGTTTCATCTTTTGTTTCACATGTCAAATTTCGTGCCAAAAAAGGGTATTTGCGGGGACTTTTACTGCACTACTTTTTTTTTTAATCTGCAGCTAAAGTACACACAATTCTTGTTTAGAACATGCAGAGATTGTCTTAGGCGCTTCAAAAATAATGATTTTCATGTGTTGAATTGGAGGCATTACTTCATGAAGACTCATGTCAGACGCTAGCTGAACTTGCAGAATCATTAGGAGTTGATCACACAATAGTTTCGGAACGTTTGAAAGCATTAGGAATGATTTTTAAAAATAAAGCATTGATTTTCACGAAAAAAAAACGTCAACTTATTCAACATCCCAATATAATTTGAGTTAATTATAATTTGATTATCATTTGAATTTATTATAAATTAAATAATTTATCATTCGAATTGCTTAAATTTAAATTGATGACAATGTTAAATAATTATATTTTGAATTAATTAATTAATTAATATAATTCAATTATTAATATAATCAATTCAATTAATTAAACGATTCCGGGTGCACCCTATACAGAAAAAAAATTAATGAAACGCGGATAAATCGATCTGTTTTCGGACAAATAAGATATTCAGATTTCGTAAGCTTTGTAAAAGAGGAGATTCATTATTGAAATTAATGCTGCCGACATTCCTATCACTCGATACTTTGTACCCCTCTCTCGCTCACTTTATCTCTCTCGCTATTTCCCGTTTTTTCCCAATATTTAAACCGCCAAATTAGCAACACTATGACGATAAAGAACGATCGTTTTCGCTGTTGGTTGAAGATTGCAATATCGTATCTCTGCGGGTTATTATCGTTGAAACAGCGCGCACGATTCTCGGTGGAACGATCGATCGAGGCGAATATCGATCGTGAAAAACGATACGAATAATGCCGTCCCATAATTTCGTTTATTCGTACACGCATGCATACATTTTTTTTCAATATTTACTCCGTATTATTTGTTTTCTTCCGAAAGCGATCGCAAACGATACCGCTCGATCGATAATCGGTGCATAATACATTGTCGTTTTTTTTTCTCTAAATAACATACGAGTCGCGATTGTCATTGTCACCAAATCCTCTTTTAGCTATCTGTGTGCGCTGTAGAAACAAAGGTGAGAGTTTTATCATAATCGCAAATGAAATCAAAATATAATCGTCATCTCTCCCTCCCTCCTTCTCTCTCTCTCTCTCTTTCTCTCTCTCTCTCTCTCTCTCTCTCTCTCTCTCTCTCTCTCTCTCTCTCTCTCTCTCTCTCTCTCTCTCTCTCTCTCTCTCTCTCTCTCTCTCTCTTTCTCTCTCTCTCTGCGACATCTGGATATCAGATTTAATGGGTTTGCGAACGCACTCAACGCGTTAATCGACCAGTGATCATACTCTCGACTTCTTCGAAATCTTTCGATTTTTCATGAGGCTACAGAATTTTGAAAAAAAGCTCACGAAGGCACAACATTTTTAAAAAAATCTCACGTGTCACGTATCATTTTTGAGAATTGATAAAAGTAAGTATAATTATTTGCTTAACATTTTCGTTAAGGGGTAACAACCACTATGTTGATCATCACCATCGTTATTCATATTATTATCATTGTTGTTTTCAAAATTTAATCATCTTCATTATTATTGTTGCTTTTTTCACTATTTCTTACTATTCACCATTATCATCATCATCATCATTATTATTATTGTCATCATAATTCTTATTGTTACTATAGCTGGTTTTCATAAGTTATTGTTATTTTCATCGATTTATAATCTTCATCACTATAATTGTTATCAATATCCACATTATGGTCAGCCATAATTATTTATATTTTTATTATTATCATCATTATTATTATTGCTGTATCTTTTCAAATTATTATTTCTTTCATCGTTTAATGATGAAAGAAATAATTATTATTGATATTCACATTATGGTCAACCATTATCCGCGTCGTCATCACGATCGATCAATTAATTTCAATATTAATTATTATTGGACAATCATTTCGGTTATTATAATTGTTATTATCAGTAGTCGAATTATAGTCAGGCTGCGAAGTTGTCGCGCGTTCTCTCGCCCGATATAAAAGTGTCTCGTCACTTTTTCATAAGACGGACAAGAGCGACTCGCTATAGAATTTAAAAGACAAGAAACGGTGAGAGACAGAGAGAGAGAGAGAGAGAGGGTGCGTATAGCGCAGTTATATCGTGCTCGTCCAGTATTGTGAGAGTGGATCCTTCAGAATATTCTATACAATTCTACCTGTGGATATATACGAACACGTGGGTGGTCCAACGAGTGCCAGCACTTCGTATATATTAACACCGATGATAACTCGTCGCACAGAAGGGAAAAAGAAGCGAGACCAACGACTTGGCGTATAAATAGACACCCTTCAGTTCTTGGGCCTCTCTCTCTCTCTCTCTCTCTCCCCCCCTCTCTCTCTCTCTCTCTCTCTCGCTCTCTCTGCCTTTCTTTCTCTCTCGCTCCCTCCACGGCAAGTAGAAACAATTCATCAGTAAATGAGAAAAATAATGCTTCGGCCCGAATACATTGTTACGCAAACAATAGACTTTTTAAAAAGGGCAACGAAAATAATTGTCCGCTCATTATGGGAAAGAGAAAAGTCACGAAAATCCGAATCGCATATACAAAATTGAAATTATGGTTGAGCGTAATGAACCAAGGCGAATTTCGCATAAAGGCCATAGCCGGGTAAGTAGGGAAAAATTGCCCCCGCATTTTTTCCAGCGAAATTTGGAGTGTACTCTGAGGTATACAAAAAAAAAAAAAATTTCTGAAAATTTCATGCCCGTCAACGCAATGGTTTTAGAAAAATGATTTTTTTTTTAAATATCAAAAAAAAAATTTTTTTCCGGAAACGGTACAGTGGATCGGTTTGATTTTTTTTGTTACTTATTCCGACCAAACGTGTTACGAAATAAAATTATAGAACATCTTGCGAAAGATTAAGGTTTGAAAAAAAATGTTCCTTGTTTTATTATTTTTTACTATAATCCACTTGGGGTAGAATAGCGAAAATTTTTTCATATAATCTTTGGGCACCTTATTAGATTATATAATTTTTTCAAAATGATTAGTTTGGTACGCCACAGTGAAAAAAAAGAAACACACTTTATTGATATATTTTAGTTATATATCTATATAACTAAAATATATCAATAAAGTGTGTTTCTTTTTTTTTCAATAAAATAAAACAAAATGGCGGCGTTATAAGGTATTCCCTTAGGCGTCTCTTGAAAAACTGCTCATGTTATAGCTCAAAAAGATATTGATCGATCTGGCTGAAATTTTGGAAGGTTTCTCACTATAACATTATTGGAAGGATATACCTATACAAATATTAAAAAGTATAGAATTAAAAATTAAATAGGCTTTGTAATCAATTCTTCATATTTTTTACCATTTTCTCGACAATTTTTACCCCAAAACGTAATTCATTTACACGATAATCTTGAAACTTTAGGTATATCCTTTCAATAATCTTATAGTGAGAAACCTGCCAAAATTTCAGCCAGATCGATCAATAACTTTTTAAGCTATAAAATGAGCCATTTTTCAAAAGACGCCCAAAGGCATACCTCATTGAAGTTCGTTTCATAGGCAGTTTTGTTTTCGATGGCTAGGATCACGAGGCCATTGAAACCCATTAAAGAGCTTAGCAGCCAGGGCGCTTTAGTGAAACAAATTTTTTTCAAACAACAATTTGGCGCCCCCTTAAATTGCCGCCCGGGGCAGCTACCCCCTTAGATCCGGGGCTGTCTATTTATCATTTTCATGTACATATTAGGACAAATATCAAAACTACACAGATGCATACTGTTTTTTTTATCCAGTACTGTATACACTGCGACCTCTATTATCGGCAGAGCGGCGGGACCGGCTGCACACTTGCAAAAGGGAACGTTTCGCACAATCCATTCAAGCCGACTCTGAGCAGCAGACGTAGCTGATAGCAGTACTCCTCAAAGCTCTCTCTTATCGTCTAGCATACTTCGAGCCTTGCGCTAGGGCCTGACACTTCTCCTACCATGTGCTACACTCGTCAATATTCGGCATCTAGCGGGAGGCTGTTGCATCTGTGGAGGTCCCGATAATAGAGGTCGCAGTATATACATACGAAAATAACGATAATAAAAATGTAAATAATAATAATAATGATGATGACGACGATGATGATGACGATGACGATGACGATGATGATGATGATGATGACGATAATAACGATGATGACGATGATGATTCTGTCGGTCATACCTGACCATAATGTGGGTAGTAAGAATAACCATAATAATAATAAAGATCATTATATATTACTTATACATATAGGGGAGAGGCACCATATAGGTATCGGATACTTATGTTTGAAATTCAAAAGAAAGTAAACAATTGCTGAGACCTTCATATGTTATGATTTTATGATCTACAAGTTATATACAATAAGATGCTAATAATTATTTTACACTTCACATTTGAATATTTCAAGTTATATTGTTTTACAAAAAATGACAGAAAACATGATTTCCAAAAAGGTTGCCTATAATCGGATAGCTGATATAAGGGCCGAAACTGCATTTTTTATATCTGATACTACCTGTCGTATCCGGCTCCACTCGGGTGCAAATCCGTTTTTCGTCGACTTATCAGAGAGGCTCCTTGTATACAATGTTCACGCTGTTCTTCCCCCAGGAGCGAGCAGGTGGAGATCCCTTGCTGAGCTCACAATTACTGAACACAAGCTCAGCAATTTTCCTTCTTGCGCCAAAGTCTTGACACGGAATCTGCTCGCTGAATACTGTCTTCGCTTAGATTTCTATCAAACCTGGTCATACGATGACGGGCACTATCGGCTACCAAACGTTCCGACCGTCGTGGAACAGTTTCATTACCCCCTCGTTATCGATTGGCCGAATAGCTAATCTTTCTTATGATATTTGACACCGGAAAGTACGCCACACACTGGTGAGAACCACATCAAGATCGGAACATCGATTCGGAAGTTTATCCAGGACAGACATAAAACGGACTTTCATTTATAGGTGTAGAAAAAAGTAGGGGACTATGTTTATTTAAATAAAACAAAACGTTTATTGTTTCGACTTTGTCGTTATTATCGAACAATCAGTCTTTATGAGTCAATCTTTGGTTAGGTAGGAACATTTTGGCGCAAACGGATATCCAATATAAGGCTCGATTGAGTATTCGATATTAAGATTTGACATGGCCGAATATAACAGTAATTTTTTTGTACATATTGCTATTTTTGCGAACATTATATACTTGTTAAGTAAAATAAATGCTATAGTTCATTAAGAATAACAAAAACATAAATCATTTGGACTTGCCTCAATGAAAACAACACTTTGTAACACAAAAAATATTTTTTCACGTCGGCGAAACGTAACATCAGTCTACTGTTCTGCCATTTTTGTTGCTTGGAAACCAAAAGTTTTGCAGTGGCGACATCTTACAACTAGTTATCAGTGTATAAAATAGAAATCAAATGGCGCTACAGGAAAACTCGAGATAGTCCAATATCCGATATTAAGAGGGTATCCCTCTCTGGAGACTTCAAAAAATCGTTTTTTTTATTCATATTATTAGAGTGTAAACTTTCAAGAATATCTTAAGACCAACCGGTCCCTGAGTTTCTAAAAATTGACGAAGTTACTCCTACTTTAGTGGAAAAGTCGCGCGTCGGGTTTACCGCGATCCGTGGAGTTTGAACGCGATTATCTCGAAGCTACATATCTTGACACGGGGGGATTGATATCTCGAGTAACTTTCACACTGTTGACTTGAATTTCCACAGTTAGCGTCCAAACAGTACTCATTTTCGTTTCATGGTCGCATTTTGCACGATCGTGCTGTTTTACAAGAGAAGAATGACGTTTTCTTTGGAAAAGCTGTTATTTTTCGTATTTTTCGAAATTTCGGAAAGTGGATCGTGAACCTATAGCCAGTTGGATGTATCTGAAGAAAAAAAATTTGGTTTTCGTTCTAAATTACATATGAACCTGGTAGAGATCCCACCGTTTCGAACCTCGCCGCTGGACGACTGCAATGCCAACTGCAGCACCGCGAACACTTTGAAAGATTTTCTTCGAAAAAAATTACATTGTAACCATGAGCATGTGTACAACATGCTAGGGAAATAATTAATTTATTCCAGCCAATGTGTTACCAGAAAAAAAGTGCATGATTCTGATCCTTCAAATTGGGTTTCCAGAGAGGGATATTCCGTTAAGGCGGGATTTACATTTACACAGGAAAAAAATAAGCAATATTGAGGGATTTTTTAAACTAAGAAATAATTATTCTACAATTATCAAACTTTGGGTATACTTTAATAGTATATTTAAGTATACCAAACATTTTTTTTTTTATAATTCATCATCAAATTGACGGAGCTGTGGAAGAGTGTTACAGCAAGGTCGCCGCAAGAGTTGCGAATTAAGAAAATGGCATGCATTTACCAACAAAAATCAACATTTCACGCAAAATTTCTGTAAAATGTGGATTAAAACAGTAGTTTTTTTTTTTCAATTTTTCAAAAAACAATTCTCGTCAAGTATAAGGTACCAATATTATCAATATTTCTACTAAGTTTCAACTCAATCGGCTTGATAGCTTTTGCGTAATCCTGCACGCCAATTTCGATAATGCAGTATTGAGAAAAACGCGTTTGAAGTTTACGCCCGCTCCGAATCCGAGCGGTGAGGCACAGCATTGACGGGCTGTAACCTTTGAAGTTTTTCCAATTTCGCTTTGACACTTTAGGAAAATATTCTACATATCGTTCGATCATTTAAAACGTTTCGATCGTTTAAATCGTTTCTACATATCGTTCGATCGTTTAAAAAAGAAAAAAAAGAAATTGATTCTGTGATCGTTGTAAATGTATATTCCACCTTGAGCAACTAACCGATATATGGTGCTTCTCCCCTATATACAGTACAGGAAAAATGAAGGACGCAAAGGGCGATGCAAACTAAATGACACGATGCGTACTTTACTTTCTCTAGCACACGCGCACACACACACATATATACACTGTAAAAAAATTCTGAATAAAAATTTATACACAAGTGCAGGAAGTTTTTATGCGGATACCGCTTATGAAATTTCAGATACGATTTTGAAAATCCAAAACAGGTTATTTAAAAAATGAAAGTGTAGCTCCGTAATATTAATATACTTGTGCGTTTGAAAAATAATGCACGTGTAAAGAAATAATTACATCCAAGTATATTGAAATCAAGAACCATTTGCTGATATCAAAAACGAGTGTATATTAAATTTAAGAACCATTTGCTAATATCAGCATACGCGTGTGTATTAATTTCACGGAAACAAAGTATTACCTTTAATGTACACCGTAAAAAGCTTCTGTGTAAAAATTAATACACAAGTGTATGAGGTTTTTATGCGGACGCCGTTTGTTAAATTTCAGATAATATTTTGAAAATCCAAAGCAGTTTATTTTAAAAATAAAAGTGTAGCTCCGTAATATTAATATACTTGTGCGTTTGAAAAATAATGCACGTGTAAAAAAATGTTCACAACCATGTATATTGAAATCAAGAACCATTTGCTGATATCAATATACGAGTGTATATTAAATTCTTTCGTATATTAAGTTCGTAAAATTCAATTCTTTTGTGCCTTAAATGTAGTGTAAATTTAATATAATTTTCACATTAGATGTGATCTTCATTAGCGTTTATGAATTTTTTTCCCATTCCAGTTTCGCACTTTTAAATAAATTTGTAGTGATCATGCATAGTACGTATCGTAAAATTCAGTTTCACATATATTATATTTTTCAGGCTGCGATAAATAAATTTCAAACTTGTTTTGTATTTTCAATGCTCTGTTTTTTATAGTTGATTTATTATACATCTGTAGTAATTTTCAATTGAAGACACGGGTTAATGCAATACATTTTCCACAAATTTACAAGCTTGTCTTTGAAATTCCATGCTGCATCTATTATATTCTATATCCACGTTAGAATTTCACGTGCCTGTTTTAAATTTACGGCACAAGTGTTTCAAATTTAATTCCATCTACTAAGTTCGTAAAATTCAATTCCTTTGTATCTTAAATGTACTGTAAATGTCATATCATTTTTGACAGTGTATATAGATATATGCACATACTCGTGCGAAAACATTTGCGATGTATGTCAGGGTTTAATCGTCGTACCTTCACGAGCCCGGAATTTATGCGATAGCACGAGGATCCCCCGAGAATTCTCCAGCTCCTTAATATGAGACCCATAACAACGGATTTTTCTCTCGAGTTTTCAGCCGCGCAAACTTATTTCGCTATGTACAATATTTGCCCCTTTATTTCTTTTTTACTACTTGTCTCTTCGTCTCTCGCCGTTTTGCTGTACGTTTGTTGCTGCAGTCGCTTCACCTCGTTTGCAATGTTTTTTCGCGTACATCGGAGCTGGTGTTTTGGAACGTGACCGAGCGCCCATCGCACCTGATTTCCTCGGTCGGTTCCTCGGCGAGCTGTGGACATTGCGGTAGAGCAGTTGGTGGAACAAACGGGCCGCTTTTCGAAAGAGACCGGCAAAGAATTGACTTCTTGACGTTTGAGTGTGGACGTGTGTGTGCGTAAAAAGGTGCACGTGCGTGTGTGCACGCGAGATTTGAGCGGCAAACGGGAACGTTTGTTGTGCCTGTGGCGCTGAAACAACAAATCTCGGATCAGCTCGCTCCTTACGCACAGCCTCTTCAGGCTCCTCTTTTTCACAAAACACTACTCGCCGGACCTTCGTAATCGGGTGACAGGTATCCCCCGCCGAAGCCGGAGTCCTCCCTCCCTATGAAGCTTCGCTTCGGCGGACTTGTTTTTTTGGACTTATTTTTCTTAAGGGCAAACCAAACTCGGTCCAGCACGCACCCTCTTGGCTTTCGACTCTTCTTGCCGACTTTTTTTTGTCGAGGTTCGATTATTTGAGAGGGCGATGCGATTTTTTTTTGGCGATGACAAATTTGGAATAAAGGGAAGGTTCTGTCTTGTTGGCCCATAAAATGCTCGATTTTTCACCAATTTTTTATGCGAAAAGTATTAAATATAGAATGTTGATATTTGGTATGTTGACTAAACGGTCTTTATTGAACATAAAAATATTTTTTTAAGTTTGACAAAACATGGTGGTGGGAGTGGGAGCAGCCATGTATGTCGGTGCGCCGGCGATGACATTCTTCGCTTGCGGAAGTCCTAAGTCCCGGACGAGTGATCTGAAGCAAAAAATCAAAAATATTTTGCTTTGTACAATATTGTGTTTAAGTTGACCTAGAATCAAGAAGAAAAATTGAAAAATAAAAAAATAGTAAGTGTTCGGAACGAAGTTTGTTTTTTTTTTCTCAAAAATTTCGCAGTTGTTTGCTTACTATTTGTTTATTTTTCAATTTTTCTTCTTGATTCTAGGTCAACTTATACACAATATTATACAAAGTAAAAAAATATTTGATTTTTTGCTTCAGATCGCGTGTCCGGGACTTGGGACTTCCGCAAGCGAAGCGAATGTCATTGCCCGCGCACCGACATACATATTTTTAATGCTTTTCGCATAAAAAATTGATAAAAAATCGAACATTTTTGGCCCAACAAGGCAGAACCTTCCCTTAAATAACGATGGAATGACGGCGAATTGGTGACGATATGATAAATAAATAATCAAGTATTAATAAAGAAATCATAATAAAGGAATAACGAAGTAACAACAACAAAAATGACGAAATTGTAACAGAAAAATAAAATTATAACAAAAAAAATTACGAAATAATACCACAAAAATAACAAGCGGTAACGTAATACCAATACAATTGCAAAAAGAGTAACGAATGAATAACAAAAAAAAATTATAAGATAAAATAACGAAGCAATAGCAGGAAATGACGAAATAATCATTTTTAGAAATAACACAATAATACCAAAAAAGTGACGAAATTGTAACAAAAAATTGTGAAATTATACCAAAAGAACAACAACAATGAAACTGAATTATAGCAAAAAATAACGAAATAATACCAGACAAATTGCAAAAAACAATGTTATAATACCAAAAATGATAAAATGACAATAACAAAAATGAAAAGATACTAACGAAACAATAATTTAAAAAACGACAAAATTAAATGAAATAAGAACAAAAAATAACAAAAATTCAACGAAATGAGAACAAAAAAACGAAATAATACCAACAAAGATGAAAAAATAGTAACGATAACGAAATAACCAAAAGGATGAAAAAAGCGAAATCGATTTTTCGAAAGAGCATATTCTGCGACGAATTTCGTTCGTTGCTTCCAAAACGTGAACCAATTTTAACTAAATCGTGCGAAAACAAACCCAAACAAACACACGACACTACTGACTCAAGATTTTCGTCGATAAGACCCCGAGGATCCGTATTTTCAAAGGTCCTTGAAGATTCGCATTGCATCGGCCGACAAATACCAGCACAGGATAAGAAAAATTTCAAAATGACGAGGGTCCAGTCGATTTCGCACATGCATAAGTACACGCGCAAACAGACGCGTCCCTGCGCGTCTTGCACGAGGATACGTACGAAGACTCTCCTCGAAAATAACCCAGCGAAGGATTAACACGCCCGGACTACGTGTAATCCTAAAGAGTCCCAAACGATCGCAAAAATTTGCTCCAAAAATCAGCGAGAACAATATGTGACCGGCAATCCGTCTTACGATGTATACGGAGGAAGAAATCTCTATCCAAATTCATAATATTTCGACTCCGTAATACGCTGTCACAATATTTTCCGGGGCAAACCGAGTAAAGGGACCATCGTGTGTGACGTTTTTGTGCAATTTTCGAGGAAGGAGATATCTTTAGGCGAGCAACAAATTGCTGATGGTCATGATTTTTTTTTTAAAGATTTCTTCACCATTTGTTTCGACTTAGGGTATGTTTTATTACTAATTTTGGCTGTTACATGGTGTTTTTTATTCATCCTTAAAAATGGCGGCGCTATGGCACAGTCTTCGAAACGGTTTGTGGCGGATGTTGTCAGACGGTGGGATTAACCTGAAAAAAAACTAACGAAGATTTTTCTTTCATTAACGATTATACGCAGAATATGAGCAAGACAAAATGAGGAATGTTGAAAATCGATTAAATGGTACGCTTTGAAATAAAAAGATAGAATTTTCTGAAAAAATCGGCTACATTGTGCAATAATTTTTTTATTTTTCAAGAACATTTGCGGATATTTTTTAGACAATGAGGTTAGAAAGATTCTACTGAATTTTATCAAAATCGGTCGATCAGTTTTTCAGCTATACGTCACGCCCGTTTCGGAAATGCAGTTTTGAAGATCGTGCCATACCGCTGCCATTATTTGAAGATTACGGGGTCTTCTCACTTTAGACGTAAAAAAGGCTATTTTCATGCATTTTTTTATAGGTTTATATTATAGATATTAATATAAAAGTTGTTACACTTAATAAATACACTTTCGAAATATATTTAACAAAAATATATATTTATTTAAGGTAGACCGAACGCGCGCTGTTGATTTCTATATAGATTTTGTTCAAATTTTAACCAGACGTTGTTCATATCATTATGCATGTTTGAGTGAAATTGCAGAACCGTCGACTATTTAGATTGAGACATAATGGGTTTTCGAATTACAACTTTTAACACTGCAGGGTCTGCATTGAAATTTAGACAGAATAATTTTCCGTCAAAATGTTTGTCCCCTATAATAAGAAGACATATGGCAATACCGCATCTATCCACGTATCCAATGACGTAAGTTTGCGCGGCATATTTAAAAAAATAATACTGCAACACAAATTTTTATTTGGATGTAATTTTTAATCGAACAAAGTTTTTAATTAGTTATGAATTAACCAATACTATTATGCGTTAATGATAATAACATGAACAATATAAAATTTTTATTTTTTATAACGCTAATATTTTTTGATGTTAAAAGTTTTTCACTTTACGAATAGGATAAATGTTTTTTTCTCGAAATATTGAACATTACTGTTTTGTGGTGTTGTCATATGTCTTCTTATTATAGGGGACAAATATTTTTTACGGAGAATTATTCTGTCTCTACTGAACGTTTTTAGCAAAACTGAATAGTAAAGGCAATCCAAACTTTTTTCACTCTTAACCTAACTAGTTTGCTATCTAAACATAATTTGTTTTCAAAATTTATAAACGCAATAGAATGGTACGACGAATTATGTAACCTGACTTTCGATGAATGCAGACCCTGCAGTGTTAGAAGTTGAAATTTAAAAACCCATTATCTCCCAATCTAAATAGTCGACTGTTCTGAAATTTCACTTAAGAATGCATAATGACATTAACGATGTCTGGTTAAAATTTGAACAAAATCTATAGAAACCATGTGCGCGCGCTCCTTCTACCTTAAGTAACTATTTATAGACAAAAATGGTAGTTACAAAAATTTCCTAAACAAATCGTAGGTCTGCGCTGTTGATGAAATCTCGGAGATGAATCATCCGAAACAAAAAAATCAAACGGTTTTATATTCAGTATGTTAATGGCTATAGCGCATAATATACGATTTTTGATATATGCAAAAATAACAAAATCACGGACGTTTTTCGAAAAAAAAACAAAAAACGTGTCCTCACCGTATTTGGCAAAAAAATAGTAAATTTCAAACTTTAAAAAAATCCTCGATATGCGCTATAGCTATAGTTGCAAAGAATATTTTTTTTTAATTTCATAAGTATCGGTACAGTAATTTCGAAGATTTGATCAACAAGCCGTCGAAAAACACTGTTTTGAGAAAAACGCGTTTAAAGTTTGTTTGGGCTACATAGATACATTAAACTTTTTTTAAATGAATTTCGAAAGTGTATTTATTAAGTGTAACAACTTCGATATTAATATCTGTAATATAAACCTATCCAAAAATTCATGAAAATAGCCTTGTTTTAGCGTCGAAAGTGAGAAGACCTCTTAATTTTTTTAAATCCCATGTAGCAGCCAAAAGTAGTAATAAAAAATACTCTAAATATTAAAAATGGTGAAAAAATATTTCCTTTAAAAAAAATCACGAAAAACAGGAAATCTTTTTCTCGCCTAAAGGGGTCCCTGCATGAACTTTAAATTCCGAAAGTACGTTTTTTTTAAATTATTGCGTACTGCTCTAGCCCAGGAACTGAACTTTATTTCGCAGCAAAGATTTTGTGAAAACTCAAAAAATTGGCTGAGTTACGACGATTTTAGCGGAGTGTCAGCCCACTGCGTGAACCACCCTGGTGCGGTTTACCTTTTTATCTTTTACACTTTTCTCGAACACTATGTTTCAAACGGTGTAATTCGTATCTCAAAATCTGTTTGTCCGATTCGCTTCAAATTCAGACAGAGTATCGTTTATAACATTTTCTATCGTATGGCCGGATGATTTTTTAATATGTTCATTCATTTGTTAATAACAAACGACTTAAGTTGTTTTTTTGTTCGAACATCGAATTCTTTCTCAAGCCTGGCATTTTCATCACTTAAAAAATTACAAAAAAAAAACTATCCGTTCGTACAAAAGTGTTTATTACCATACTAAAAGTACACGTTTTTTTCTCATTTCAGACGAGCCTGATTGCCATAAGAACCTGCACCGATTGGCCACGCAGCAACAACGACACTTTCTTTAAATAATAATAACTTCATTGCTTATGAATATTTGTCAATAAAAAAATACTCAAACCTGGCAAGACTGTGTATCAATTGTGTGTAAAATCCCGACCTCGTAATCCCAATACTCTCACGAGAAAAAATCTTGAAAATCGACCTATTTTTTTTGGAGCCCAATATTGAGCAGATCCCTGAACGCTCATGTATACGTCTGCATTGTGAGGAAGAAACAACCAAAGTTTTCCCAAAGAGTGGAAAAACCCACTTTTTCGCGCCTAGGCCGGACTTGGTACTCTCTATAATTGCACGCCAGGATTCTCGGTGCCGTCCTCGTTGTCTTGTTTTTTTTTGCTTGTCACGGCGCGACGGACTGAGACGTAAAACGGTCTCGCGCCAGGATTATTTTGTATATTGGGTCCGCTCTATTAGTACATTTCATGCAGCCCCTAAGGCTCTCTCTCTCTCTCTCTCTCTCTCTCTCTCTGTCTCCCCCCTCTCTGTGTACAGTCGGAGGGTGTACGAGCGGAAAATCCGCGAACGTCCGCGCGAGCCCAAGGATTATCCGGAGATCGGTGCGATAATCCACCAGGTACGAACCCGACGGCCCGACAATTTCCACGCCCGATAATATCCCAGTATGAAGGTGCCAAAATAAATTAAAAATACAATCCTGCAATTAAAGAACTCTCGTCGAAAATTATGTTTCCGATTAAGGGCTTCAAATTTAATTGAGCCGGCAATCGAATACAGGGAAGAAATCGTGAAAGATTTCGAAATACCAGTATAGGTCACTTTTTTGTCTCGAGATTTTTAGGGAGACTGTGTGTAGGCGTGCTTCGGAGGGATAAGAAAGAAGACGATCGATCGGAGACCATTTAAAAAACGATGATACGAGTGTGCTTTATCAACCCCAAGGAGACGCAGAAACCGGCATATAGAGGGGTTACGTCTCGTCGTACGCGTGCCTCGACGAGGGTTTCCCAGATTTGCAACCCCCAAATCGCTCTGCCCCTCCAAGCGTGCCTCTCTCTCGCTCTCTTTGCTGTATTTGCAACCAGGTCGCACGTACTCATACGTTGTTTCCTATATATATAAAAACCACCCCCTAAGAGTCCAGAAGCAAAAATAATAGACCAAGAGTGACATTCGACCCTCGAGCTTTCGCACGTCCCACGTTTTCGTGCTGCCCTGAACGAGATATTGAATAGTTTTATATTTCCATCGAGAAAAATAAACATGGAAAAAATAATGGAAATGGTAATAGAACAATTTAAAAAATTATCATGGAATAAGTCATGTGAATGATAATGAGAAAAATTAGGGAAACAATAATTGTAGAAAAAGTAGCGTAATAGTCGTCAACAACGTGGGGCACAACATAATCATAGCAAAAATTATGTAAATGATAATAAAAACACTTATAGAAAAAGGAGTGTAATAATCATAAAACAATACAATGAAGAAAAAAAAAATCATGCAAATAATAATGAGATAAAAGAAAAGTGGCGAAGAGGCTACAAGGGGGAGGCACTAAAATGAAAAATTAATAAAGAAATGAAAGGGAAACCGATCAAAAAAATGTGCGAGTATCTGAGAGCCTCCGAATGCATGGTAAGGAACGAAGCATAATTGAGAAAAAGGTCGAAAGAAAAATGTTAACAAAAAAGAAGGAAACGTATAAAAGGGGATCAATGTACAGAGCGGGGAACTGTGTAAAAAGCCCCAAGGGTTTAATTGGAAATAAAGAACTATTAATATTAATAAGAAAGAAGTTGTCAAAAATAATTATATAGAAGAGGTAGTCAATAATCATTTTGAAAAACATAGAAAAAACAATCATAGCATCGTAATGTAATGATCTCGGAAAAAATTATAATAAATAGTCATCATAAAAAACATACTGTAAATAATAATTTAAAAAATAATGGAGGAAGTAATACTAGATAAAATAACGTAGTGACACATGAAAAAAATAATGGAACACATACTATGAATAATAAAGAGAAAAACTCTGCAAAAAAAGAATCATAGAAAAAGTAATGTAAATACTATTTTAAGTTTACTATTAAATTATACTTTTCAAACCAATTATAATATTCGAGTTATGAAAAAAAAACATGGCAATACGAATGGAAATAACCAAACAAAAAATCACGTAAAAAATAATCACTGCAAAGCTGATACAAGAATTTCTCAAAATGTAACCATTCATCGATAGGATAACAAATTCCTCGCCCAAAGTTACCTCGGCACTCTGATCCCCGGAAATAAATTATACACAAATAATAAATGAAAAAGAAGTAAAAACAATCAAGAATTGTCAAAAAGACAAACGTGAGGCATTTCGAGTAGGAAAACGTTGCGAAAAACATGATGACGCGTGCGACGTTTGAATTGAAAAACAAGGCCGTAAAATCTGGACTATGCGTCACTTTGGGTTCGTACACGAGCCCGCAAAGGGTGCCAAGACCTAGGAAGAGACCTGCCAAGTTTCGTAACGTTTTTCACTCAACGTCGAGTGCACGCACAATGGAGCGGTGACGATTTTACGACTATGTTTACCGGTTGCAAGTGTCGATGATGCGTCACTTTTGCCGCTCGTAATTGTTCGCGATCACCATGACAAAGTACGCAACCGTGTCGAGCAACGCGATAACCGCAGAACGAAATGTGATCGTAAATTATCCGAATCTATCGAATTTCCCGATAAGGTTGGGAAAAAAAAGACACTTCAAATCATCTTTTGTTTGGACTCAAAGTTCATTCGAATTTTGAGTCACTGCTCGGGACGTTTTTCTTTGGTGAAAATGCTCTCGACCAATGATTCACTCTTGGCCCGAAGTGAGATGAACCGCCAAATCGAAGAAGGTTTATACACGAATTATATTTTAATCGCGTTAAGTTATCGCATATCCACGATGATTTTGAAAAAATTCAGTAACGAGCAATAAAATAATATTTAATGGGAAATTAGTAACGTAACTTGTAAATTATCCTACAAATGCTTAAAACTATTAACGGGTCTGCATAAGCTAGGGCCCGGAAAACAGGTCGATTTTTAATATTTTTTCGGATGAGAGTATTGGCATAACGTGGTCGGGATTTTACGGGCAATTGATACATCGTCTTGCCGGGTTCAAGCCTGTTTTGTGGAAAAAATATTGATAAACAAATAAGTTATTATTTAAAGAAAGTGTCGCCTGCACGGCCAATCCGTGTGAATTAGGGTGGCACCAATTTGAGCTCCGTTGTTTTTCCTTTTTCTCACCATCCAATTATCTACTTTAAAGAGAAAAAAATGGTCGCGAAAGCTGCGAGAGGTCAACAAATATTTAGAGTTCGCTCAAGCTTTTCAAAAGATCAAATTTTCATTTAAAAAATCTTTTTTTTTCGTTCACTTTTCACCCATGAATTTTACGCTTTATAATTTTTAAATTAACCTCGCGAAAGCTGTAGCCGGCCAATGAATATTTAGTGGTCGCTCAGGAGCTTCGAAATTTCCCCTTGTCGCGATTTTTTTCTCTTCTCGCTCATAAATTCAACACTTGGTAAAATTTTCAAAACAATGAATCAATTTTTTCTTTCGAAACGGATTTTTTAAAATCACCTCACACTTCTACCCAGGTAGGAAATCAAAAGGCTGACGATTGAAACAAGCTTGTGCGAGCCTTGTTTCACCGAGCCTGAGTGAGACAGGCCTGTGCCAGGCTTTATTGCATCGTTTGGAGCAGCCTGGAACCAAGACTAGCTGCTTAGCCTAAACTCAGGGTTATTTCAAGCTTTATTCAGCCGGTGAATTTTAAGCCTAAAAAATCAAGGCTGGATGCAGGCTTGTTTCAGGTTGTGATAAAATAAAATAAGTTTAAAATAATATTTTTTCTGTACTTTTATGAAAAAAAATTAGCAATAAATGCGAGAATATGTTGAAATTGTGTATCTGCAAAAAAAATTACACTACTGACATTTTACTTCATCCTCTATCTTAATTTTCTAGATCAATTTGACGCAATAAACATCGACATTTTTCCACCCGAAAAAATGAACTTTTTTCGTTTAGACATTCTCATGAATTAAGTAAGAAACGAAACAGCCATGAAATAAATATTACAGTGTTATGCACACAAAGCGAAGTTGTGTTGCACTATAGTGACGCTCTTATTGAATGTGAAATATTTTCGACAAAGTATTGATTTGAACCGAGAAAAAGAGAGTCAGTTTGATGCGATAACAATCGAAATTTTTCACTCGAATGTACGATCTTTTTTGTTTAGATATTTTTACGAATTAGATATAAAATGAAAAAATCATGAAATTGGAATTAATTATGCATACAATGTTATGAACGCACAGCAAGATCATGCAGCACTAGTTACAAAGCCCTTGTTTAAGGCCTTAAACGAGGATCGTTTCAAGCCTTGTTGTTTCGTCGTTTCAGGCTTAGTACAGGCTTTTCTACCAACCCTTGTTCAAGCCTGTGTGCAAGAGCCTGAAACCGCGTTATCATTCAGAGGTTCGGCTAGGCCTGAAATCAGACTGGTGCTCAGCCTGAATTGAAAAATGTGAGCCTTGTTTCAGAGCTTGGCGAGCCCTTTTTTCATCGTCAATTCCTACCTGGGTAACCCGATAAAACGGAGGGACTATAATTTTCATTACGGAGAAGAGCTTTAAAGAATTATTTTATGAGAACGAAAATTATAATTCTTGTGTTAGTAGTGTAAGGTAAATTTGGCAAATCTGTTTCTAAAGAAAATCGATTAATCGTTTTAAAATTGTTACAAAGCGTCATTTTTATGAGTAAGAAGAGTAAAAGATTGCGAAAATTGGAAATTTCAAAGCTCTTGAGCGACCGCTAAATATTGATTGACCGGCTACAGCTTTCACGAGGTTAATTTAAAAATGATAAAGCGTAAAATTCATGGGTGAGAAGTGAAAAAAATCGATTTTTTAATCAAAATTTCAATTTTTGTGAGGCCACCTCTAAATATTTTTGCACAGCTCGTGACAATTTTTTTTCTTCGAAGATAATTGGATGGTGAGAAAACGGAAAAAAATAGAGCTCACATTAGTACCACTCTAGTGTGCATGCCGCTGGCGACTAGGCTCATCTGAAAGAAAAATTAAAAATGTACTTTTGTCATGATAATAAAGCTATGGTATGACCAGGTACTTTTTCAAATGTTAAAAATTACGAAAATGCCATGCTGTAGAAAAGGAAACTTCAGTTTTCGACCAAAAAAATCATTAAACAGATATTAATAATAGTAATAAATATAATAACTTTTTATCAATAAATATATTATTTTTATTATTATATTAGAATAATATTTTTATTGATATTATTATTGTTATATATCAATTATATAATAATTACCATTATAATATTTTTATTCCATAATAATTTATAATTACATATATTTTTTATTAATAATACCAACAGTGATTATCACACCATATAATTTCCCAAAATTGGAAATTGACGATCGGCTTATTTTATTATCAATCGAAGATCTGAAATACCTGCATTATTTGAGCGACGGATGTTTCTTGCCGCAAAGCCGTAATGTCGAGAATCGATCGACGTGAAAAGGTGCGAGGAGCTCGCGCAGGTGGTGGATGAGTTCGCCGATCAAATGCCTCGAATTAGCAGCGATTTTCTCCGCGTTACCCTCCAATTGCTCCAACCCCTCTACCACCCCCGCACGTCACATATGCAATATCTATCCACCCCCGCCGACACGAGTCAATTTTAATAATTTCTACCCTCCTGTGGCTATGTTGAAGAGGCGACCGTGTGGCTCACACGATGACTCGTAGTTTTTATTCCTCACCAGCGAGGACGAGACCGCGACAGCTCGTTTCAATTATCCTGACGACCTGCTCCCACGGGCTACCAAACTTGTTCTACATTGAACGTTCTCTCTCTCTCCCTCCCTCCCCCCTCTCTCTCTCACACACACACACACACACCCTATCCCGCTCTCGCGATATTGATCGAAATTCAGAAACCACGCTGAACGGTATTATATTGAATTACAGTTGAAAAAATGAAAAATATGAAATCCTACAACATATTCAAATTTATCGAACCCGGAATAACAATAAAATCGATAATAAAAAAAACGTATTTTACAATATATACATGTATCCATATATATGTATGTATTTATGTAGATATCCATATATGTGTATGTATATATGTGTATACAATTAACGACTAAAATAAATGACCGATAATACATTTTCCATTGATTATCGATTTTGTACGTTTTCATATTTATTCCATTTTATATATCTTTTGATTTCTTATATCTAGGGTACTATTTTTTTTGTTCGATATTTTATTGTCATTTTAGGACATTTTTAAATATTTGATTGGATTTTCGTTGTTTGCCCTTCATCGTGGTTTCTGGATTTCGACAAATATGAATAATAAAAATTACAATAAAATCGATAAAAAAATGTAACGTTTATTTCACTGTATATATACTGTGAAATTATTGTTTTTTCTCGATTTTACTGTGATTTTCATATATATTAAAACCAAAACCCTGCGATACGATTTTGATAAATACTACGACGCATTATTGGTTGACGAAATCCGCTCAACTTTATAACCGTTAAATTACCCGCCATTCAGGACCAATTTAATATGCAAGTCCAAGGACTCGAATGACTAATTCACCACGCATGTATTTATAATCGCGTCTCTCGCTTCGTCTCCCGTTCTCTTTCTCTCATTGTAATAGACGTCAGAGCTTAAACACAGGTGCTTTTTATTCGGCGACGGTCCAATTTTTCGAATCTGTCAAAACAAGCCACAACATATAAAAATAGGACGAACAAATATGTTCAATGAGCTTTGCGCTTGAACATTTTCATGTTCGCGTCATAACTCGAAAATAATAATTGCGATAAAATAGACAAAAAAAATAGTAATAAAATAGCAATAATAAAATAATAACAATGATAACAACAACAATAATTTAAATTAATTACCTTTCAGAGTTTAGAATAAAATGCACAATACTTAGTACGTTTCCAAGTTATGGATTGATTTTTATCGTCAATTCGACGTGAGTTTATCAAATGATCAATAAAATCATCCTAGAGTTATAATAAATGACTTTATGCCGATTTTCAAGGCTCTCAATTTCCGATATATTTCGTGAAATTGATAATATCGAATATTTTCAGCACAAATATTCGTGCAACAAATTTTCGAAGGTGTAAACAAAATTGACAGTGCAACGGAAAATTAAATAACAACGTTCGAGTTTGCTGTTATTATTGAGAAATGCATTTATTTCGAAATTTTTTTGTTCCACTCCGTCGTTAACACACGTGTACTTGGCCATGATTTTGACACTGGGTCAATTTAACCCGGATAGTACTTCCTCCACTTCCCATTGAAAACTCTCACATAAGTATTTATTTTTAAAATCAGGGATACTTCGAATATTTCTTAATATGTCTGCAGAATAAAAATTCGAAAAATTGAATTGTTGTAAAAAATTATTGGAAACTTTCAATTTTCGGAAAGTGAGCATTTTATTTCACTGTGCGCCAGCGTAGAGTTAATCGAGGAATTACCATAAAAAAAAAGAAGATCAGAGGCTTCGCGTATTTAATGATAAATCGAGAAAAGTGGTGAATTTGGATAAAACGCATTATTATTGCGAAGCTGGAACGTGTATGGAGGAGACTCAGCTTTGGTGGCTTTGTTTACCTGGAGCTTGCGAAAACTGAAAAATTCGTGCGAGATGCCGGATCTTAAGGATCGTTTAATGGTTTTTCCCTACACCATTTTCGGATTATCTTTGCGTCCCGGTATTACGCGTTTTCTCGTCGCAGACGTTCGCTCGGGTTATCGGGGTGGCCGAGCCCCCTTTCCAGGCTTCCGGCTATGACGCCCACGTAGGAAACGTCTTCCGTCCGTTTTTCGGGCGACTACTCGGACCAGGAATTACCGCGGAGGTGCGCCAAGGCGGAAGAAAAAAGGAACGAATCTTTTTTTTTACAACTGCAAATCCACCCCTGGACAACCGAACGCGGCCATTGCAGTCGTAAAACAATAATCGATTTACGAGCGCGGCGAACTCGTACAAAGAAAATGGACACGGTGCCGACGGAAGTGCTACCTCGGGCGCTCGCAACTATAATCGAAATTTTTCCAGCTCTCTCTCTCTCTCTCTCTCTCTCTCTCTCTCTTTCTCTCTCGCCCTCTCTTTCCCTCTCTCTCTAAGTCTTTTTCTCGTTCCCTTTCTCTCTCGACCATCTCTTCGTCTCGGTGCTAAACACGAAAATTTACACTCGATACGATATCTCCTACTCTCTGCACTAGCGCACACGTCGTAATAAAAAAAAACAATAATAATAATGATAATAATGGGAAGCATGCAACTGTGTGAGGAATACTCGAGAGAAAGATCCTTCAAAGGATCCTTCGAAGGATCCTTCCAAGGGAAAAGTACACAAGCTGCCAAGGATCGCGTATTTTTTCTTTTTACTTCTTTTATTTTCTCTCTTTCCATTCGCGTACCCCGTCAATTAGTTTCACAATGAAACGCTTCCGCCAAGAATTACGAAAAACCAAGTTCGTCCCCTTTATTTCAGAGCATTGAAAGTATACGCGTGCGTTATCAATGAATTTGGAAACATATTAGCAGACTCCATATCTTTGCATATGTTGCGAGGATTTCAAGATCGAAGAATTCTTTTTTTCCTCGCATTGTACTCACCGTACGCCCGATACATAGAATTTTCCATCTATTATTAATTGATTGATTTCGAATGATGAGGATGGATTTCGAAAGGTTTGAAAAATGTGTTTGATTTGGTAATAAAACGTTATGGCGGGGGAAAAATAATTTTGTAAAAAACGTAAACCTTTTCCAACTCATGTTAATTATCAAAATCATTAAAAAAAAATTCTGATAATGTTCTCCACCAATTTTTGGATAACTTCGATACTAAATGTTTATCGGGAATGGTCTAGTTTTTGTACAAAATTATTATTATTATTATTATTATTATTATTATTATTATTATACAAATATAAAAATAATATTTACAAAAAATATTTAAAAAATATCGATATACATTGAAAATACTAACGTAGTGCGCCTTGTAAAAAGCCGAAAAGGAGGTGCAAGTAAAATTTGAAAAAAAAAATAACATAATGGTTATATGAAATATTTAAAAAAATAGAAATATCTATGAAAACGCATTTTCTAAAACTTTTATATTTCAGAGCATATATATATATATATATATATATATATATATATATATATATGTATATATATATATATATGTATATATGTATATACAGGGTGTGCCAGAACTCAACGTTAAGCCGAAACGGGGTGACAGGATTGATTGTAACCATCATGAGAAAAATCTGAAAAAAAATAAAGGAGAAAAAAAATAAAGCAGGGCCTTTCAAAGTAGACAAATTTTGAAAATTTTTAATTCATAGTTTAACAAATAGCCTTAATTCTAGGAAACTTGGGTTTGTTTGGGTTTGTTTGGGTTTGTTTCACAATAGCCGAAAAATGGTTACACTTTGACCAAATTTCTAGGTTTTTCTTAAATGCCCATCATTTTCAAACTGCATGGGATAGATTTTTTTCGGATTTTTCTCATGATGGTTATAATCAATCCTGTCACCCCGTTTCGGCTTAACGTTGAGTTCTGGGACACCCTGTATATATGAGATGGTTTCTAGAATTGTGCAATGGCTTTGATGATTAACTTAAAACAAGAAAAATCTGTATTTTCCACAAAATTGTGTGTTTTCACCAAAATGAACGCATTTTTCTCTATATAGTTATTTTATTTTTACATACACATATATACAGTCGAACCTCGATATAACGAAGATTTGTTCATTCTCTTCCGATAGACACCCGAAACCTTGATACAACGACAAAATCATATACATTATGCTCTAATTGCTAATTGCTTGTAAAAATTGCTATTTTTTAAAGCTTTCTTTCTTTAAAAAATATCCCTACATTTGTAGTACTAATATATATATATTTTTTAAGGAACATGATCGCGATATAACGAGGCCTCAATATAACGAAAACTCGATATAACGAACTTTCCCAGAGATTCGTTATATCGAGGTTCGACTCTACCTATATTTTTCCATATATGAGAAAAAGAAAACCGGGATGTGCGGTTCAAAAAAAACTGTGCTCGTCTGGAAGACGCAGTGGCGCGCAAAAGGGCGCGTTTATCAGGTCGGCCGTTCCCCATTTCATAATTTTCCGTGATAAAGATAAGAACGAAAGATGGAATATTTCGTGTCGTCTTGCCATAAGGGGTAATCGTCCGTTCACATATTTATTCGCGAATTACGTGTGGCAAGAAGAGTTTTACTCGGCCGCAAAGCTCGCGACGGAACTCCGTCGTCGTGTCGTCTACGTCGTCTGCGTCGTCGAGGAGGAACGTATAGTACGAGAATAAGCGGCGCGTACACGTTAGGGCGTCGCGACGCGAGGGGGTCGATTGTGTCAACATGAGAGTACAGTGGTTCTCCAACGGATCGTTGGTGTGTGTATGTGTGTGTACCGACGATTATTCGTCGACCTTAGAGCACGAATTTGTCCGTTAAGTTGGAGAATTGCAGTCCGAGGTGCATCCAATGTTAGAGATAATGCACAAGGGCGTGCTTGTGTATGTGTGTTCGAAAACCCGAGGAACCTTATCGGCTATTCGGGCTGAATAAATAAATCCAAAGTCGGGACATTCAGCGTCCTTTCTAACGGGAGAAATGCGTCACGAGCCTTCTCCTATTCATCAATTCGCATTTGGGTGATTCTCCCGAAATTATCACTTTGCAGGACAACGAAATTTATAGACAAAAATATTGATTTTTTCCATCTGAAAATTGCAATTGACTTCAGTTCTAATCGATATTATATACCGTAAAACGGGGCTGCTTTGAACAGGTTTTGGAAGTTTTTTGTAGGTAACTTTTTTCTAAACATCCTAGATACCAACTTATCTTGCTCCAATAGAAGCGTGTGTCTTTTGGCTATCAAATGTATAAGAAAGTCAAGCTCCACCAACCCCACACAATTTGATATATACATCTTTTTATGTGTCAAAGTGGCCCCGAGTGTGGAGCTTCTTTGACAGGGCATTGAAATGCAACTTATGTCAAAGATTAAGGGCTACTTTGGAATCAATTTGATTAAAAAAAAATGTAATATTTTATGCACTATACATGAAATCAATGAAAAACAACGATTTTTTATAACGAAATTGTGATCGTTATTAAGGCAACAGAACTCGAACAATTTTCGTCCAATCGACTTGGAATTTTAACTGTAGCTTCGCAGATTGCTTTAACAGTCAAGTGCGAGCGCTTTTTTTCTATTAATCGAAAATTGTAAAAAATATATCACTTTCAAGATAAAAATTATGGTCGAAAAAACGAACTTTTTTCCCAACTCGTCCCCATTATTCTTTAATTACTTTTTAATTGCCCCCGTACTTGACTGCTAAAAATAACATAATTAACGAAAATATTTCACTTTTAGTTCCAGGACTAAATTTACGACAGTCCTACTGCGTGCCGCGGAAAGGGTTGGCTGAAAAATAGTAGTGCTATAGTGACTCGTGCGCCGCCATTTTGTATAATTTGGACGAAATTTTTTTGTTTTTACATTCTTCGATAGATACCTTATAAAACGTAAAATCTCTTTCGACCATGTATTTTAATCCTTTCTTTAAAAACAAATTCAAAGAAAACCGCCGAAAATGGGTCTTTACAGTATTCCCTCCCGTAAGGAAACATTTTGCATAAAAATATCATGTACCTGGGGTGCTGTTATCGGCACTTAATGAGTCTTATAATTGTCATTGAGATCAAAATCAACTTGAGCAAGATTACAATCAACTTTAGCAACATTATAGTAAACTTAAACAACAAATTGTTGTTCAAGTTTATTCCCCGCACTCGCCGCCCGCCACAGAAGGTCAAACAGGATCGCTGTTTCACAGGATCACACATTTAAAACGTATTTTGGCGCTCTGTCAAAGTAGCCCTAAAAACTGTCAAAGTCACCCTGAATGTCAAAGTCGCCTCATTTTACGGTACGGAGTAACTCCCCGTCCGGTTATCAGACGAATAAGCGTACGTTATTCGTCCGGATAGCAGCTCAGTTCACGCCGTATTTCCAGTAGGCGTACATATTATTGTGATTCGACTCAGCTAGTATCCAGACGTCCATATATGTAATTTGTCCAGATAGAATGTGTTAAATTGTTAAACAAACTATCCGAACGAATAATTAACACGTATTCGTTCGATAAAATCTTTAAAATTTGTTTGGGTTTGTTTGTTAGGGGCGTTGTACAGCGTGAACTGCGTGAACTGAGCCGCTATCCGGACGAGTGACATATGCTTATTCGTCCGATAACCGGACGGCGTATCATATCAACTCCCTATGGAACACACTGATTTTTCATTTTTGAGAAATTTATTCTAATCGGAAGAAATATAGGGTAGCTCAAAATAACCTCATATTTTCATTGATTAATAAAATGTATTATTTATAAGAAAAGTACGAATATTTTCAGTTTAATATCAGGTACAAACATGGAGGTTATGTGTGGGCGGATATATCCAATGAATGGCCGCCTCGTCCCTGTTTGCAAATGTTCATTCTTTTGACGAAATTTTCAATAACATTTCGGCATAATTGCGGACTAATTTCGTTGATGGTGCGGCCAATTGCTTCTTTGAGCTCCGGAATGGTCTGTGAATCATTGGCATACACTTTTCCTCTAAGAAAACCCCAAAGAAAGAAGTCCAATGGCGTCAAATGGCACAATGTTCGTGACCAATTAACATCGCCGCGGCGCGAGATAACACGACCATGAAACTTCGTCTGCAATAACTATACAGTAACAATGTAACAAATAACAATTTCTATGCGCTGCCCGATCATGTAATTCTCTATGACTAAACTTCAATACTTCCTGATGCCAGTTGTCAATGATTAGTACTCTATGTTCGCCACGAAAAAAAATGGCGGGCGATTCAAAATGTCAAGTAAGACACCATTTAGTAGTTCCAGAGTAATTATGCAAACGTCTTCAAGATTTGACTGGTTTATTAATATCTTCTTCTCCTTTTTCTTCAAATGTTGATCTCGTCTTTTTGGTTTCAACTTCTCTCTCCCTACAGGAACCTGTTGACACCTTTCGTATGTCCGTTTTTCAGCTTCTCTTTTTTCTACGGAGCCTTTCATCTTTCCATAACGGCTTGGCAATAACTTAAGAGAATAATTTTTATGTAACCTCATGTATCTATACGTGCTCAACCAAGATTGTTTCCTCCCTCTGGCGCATCCATCATTCCCGTGGATCCCACTCTCAGGGCAAACCCAGAGGAATGACGATTCAAACGGGTTTCTATGCATAGTGCAGCATGTTGCGTTTTTCCAACCTCAAAATCTGGCGGTGAGTAGGTGTGCAAAAGTTCCGCTTGAACAGATAAAGAGTAACTTACTTCATCAAAAAATGATACAGTTAAGAATTACCTGGAATAATATAATGTTCAATGGTTCCAAAGAATGGTTTTTTTTTTCTTAAGTTTTTGAATTTTTAATACCTCCTCAGCCTGCTGGTGTATATGAAGTCTGGATACTTACACTCCAGGGGAAAGATTTTCGTAGTCAAAATACAAAAACAAAAGGGATGACGATTTTTGTGTCAAATCTGTTTTGCAGGAAGATTTTGAAGTATTTCGTACTGTTGTACTCCAAAAAAACTCATAAAGTGATCGAATAGCATCTGTAAAAAAAGTCAGATTTCATGTAAAATGATCATTTGGGGGGAATTCCCCATTTCGCAATGAGACGAACGCAGGAGCATTTCAATTTAATTTCACGATTCGTCATGTTCATTACGAGAATAACGAACGCAACGTGTTTCATCGGATTCCAAAGATTAAAATGGTATTGGAAACAGCGCACGTGCTCACCGAACATTCCAATGAGAATTCTGTACTTAACGGGTACCGATTAGTTCGCGAATACAGGACTTGCTCCGAGCCAAGAAAAAGACGCTACGAATTCGGGAAGACCTTTATCAGCCGCGCTGGCTCGTCGCATGAGTAAGACACCGTGAATATTCGTAAGATAGTAAATCATTCGAAAATTTACAGTCGTTCGTGAAGTAGCATCCAATTTCCTACGTCAAAATACATTTTACATGCTATGTTCACGCGTCACATTCTCCCTGGCAATCAACGCGAGTCCAAATGCTTTCCCCCTACATATTTTGCAGATTACGAAGCACAGAATCTTTATGCACGTGTGAAGATTGCGCTTTATACTATAACGATTGTTCAGACTAGTATTGTTTTTTAAAAATTGTTTTTTAAAGGTTGTTGCTTTGAATGAAAAAAGGTTGTTTTTCAAATAAAAAGATTGTTTTTTTTTCAAACCCCAATGAAAGTTTTTTTTATTTAAAAAAGGAGTTTTTGGTCACTAAAAACGGTTGTTTAAAAAAAACGGTTTTTGTTCAATAAAATCTGATTTTTATTTTAAAAGGGTAGTTTTTTTTAATGAGAAAAATATGTTTTTAAAAATAATAATAAGGTTCTTTTTAATGAATAAAAGGTTTTTCTTTTAAAAAAGCCTTACTATCTTGAAAAAGGTTCTTTTTTTTACACTGTTGTTGCGAGATCTCAAAAGGTTATTTTCAAATACAAATAAGGTTTTTTTTCAAATAAAAAGATTGTTTTTTTTTTCAAAATCGAATGAAGGTTGTTTTTTTTATTAAACAAGGTGTTTTTGGTTACTAAAAACGGTTGTTAAAAAAAACGTTTTTTTGTTAAATAAAATCTGTTTTTCAAAATAATAACAAGGTTTTTTAAAATGAATAAAAGGTTCTTCTTTAAAAAAGCTTTTTTATCTTGAAAAAGATTCTTTCTTTTTACAAACTGTCATTGCGCGATCTTATCCGTATTTGAATAAATATAAAATGCTTAAATCGCACGTGTCGATAAAAACTGAACGAAAATAGTTTTCGTACGTATCGCCTCATCAGTTCCCCATTACATAAAAAAATAGAGGAAAACAATTTAATAAGTGCACATAAAATGATAATGTCTAACGAGTACACGATAAATCAACTTTCCCTCTGCGTGCTTTTCCCAAAAATTCAGGCAATTTCGATCAACCAACACATCCACAATATATTTTGGCCTTACTCACGGTCGTCGATTTAGTATTCGAAATATGCTCGTCGCTGTTCGCCACGTCGCGCAGCAGATAGACGACGAAAATATTTGCTCAAAAGTGTCGTGAATGTGGATTTACATCTTCGTTCGATTCATTGAAATGTCGAACTTGAAAAAATACACGATATTCTGTCTAGGAAAAAGAATGATTTTTGTCTAGATGTTCGAGAACTTCGAAACGATGATTAAATTTAATAAGGAAATGCGACTTTTTTCCCTCCATATGTGAATAATTTTATTAATATTAATATTTACATATATATTAATATCTTATTCTATTAATGTTAATATTCATGTATATAAAAATATCAATATTAATATTAATATTTCGATATACCGGGTGTCCCATTTTAATATTACGATATTAAGCGTATTAATATTTTTAACTTACAATACGATCAAGTATTGAGGATAGTGAAAATTTGGGAGTTCAATGGTGGACATTTAAAACAACAATTTGTTGTCCAATATTTAAAATAGTGACGTTGAGATGACCGTCATGTTAAAAAAAAATGGAAATATGACTTTTCTCACCAAAACAATTGTTAGGCCAAAACTAACAACTGTTTTAGCAATTTTTTTAAATTAAATCTATAATGGTTAGGTTAAAACATCACTAATGACTATTTTAGCGCTTTCCAGGATGTACCACGAGGAGGTAAAATTTTTAACATCCCAAGTGTGAGTGTGCGTGTGGATGTGAGTTTGTTTGGGTTTGTTTGATAACCCAAACAAACCCAAACAAGGATTAGCTCTCTGCGGCTTGTAACTTCTGTTATACCATATTTAAAAAAACATGTTAGCCACCTTAACGTCGGAATTTTAAATCTTGGACCGAACCATTTTTTTTTCACTTCCTCGTTTTAATCTCAAAAGGTCCACCAAGGTCAATGCTTGTTCGGAGCAGTAATTTTCGACATAAATCAGGTGTAAGATTAAAATGGGACACCCGGTAAACTTTTTTCTCTGTTTTTCGAAAGTAGGGTAAAAAATTATGTTATACTGGGTGTCCCATTTTAATCTTACGCCGGAAATAACTCGAAAAATACTGCTCCGATCAAGTATTGAATATAGTGAAACTTTTAAGGTTCAAAGAGGGACGTTCAAAATAAACAAATTTCCAAGATTCAAAATGGCTCCGCTACGATGGCCGACATGTTTTTTGAAATAGGATATAACGGCAGTAACAAGCTGCAAAGACATAATCCTTGTTTGGGTTATAAAACAAACCCAACAAACTCACACCCACACGCACACTTACACTTGGGATGTTAAAGATTTTACGTCCTCGTGGTACATCCTGGATAGCGCTAAAGCAGTCAAAAAT
Source organism: Ophion obscuratus (assembly GCA_964007375.1). Taxonomy (NCBI): domain Eukaryota; kingdom Metazoa; phylum Arthropoda; class Insecta; order Hymenoptera; family Ichneumonidae; genus Ophion; species Ophion obscuratus. Next base: position 72,510,300 of record OZ023312.1, read on the forward strand.
GGTGTTCTAACCTAAAAATTATGGACATTATTTTCAAAAATCCTACAGAAGTTGTTAGTTTCATGACCTGACAATTTTTTTGGTGAAAAAGGCTGTTTTCTATGTTTTAAATATATGACAGTCATCTTAACGTCGCCATTTTGAATTTTGGACCAACATTTTTTATTAATAGCCCCCCTTTGAACCCTAAAAAATTCACGATACTCAATACTTGATCGGAGCAGTATTTTTCGAGATAAATCAGGTGTACGATAAAAACGGGACACCCGGTATGAGCGAAGCATTTTTTCGTTCTCACGCGATTGCAAAAAAAATGAAATATTTTGGGACGAGATCCACAGCTTACCGGATTATTTTCAGCGGGAAGTTCATATCGTTAAGAATAAACTATAAATATCAGCGAATGTTTCGGAGAATTATTTTTCCTCAATCGCGCGTGGCGCAACTGATAACGGACTTAAGGCCCGCGGTGAATATTTAACACGCGTGTAACCGCAAGTGTTTTATATAGTTTTCGATTGGAAACACCCGTTCCGATATCAAAGGAAGGTCGTGTCAGTGTGTTTTTTATGAACACCAAGTATATATTAGGTGTACAAATAAATTTTAGGACAGTCTTCAAAAAATTCAAGATTTATTAAAAAAGAAGTAAAACACAGTTATTCATCGAAGTAATCTCCATCGCACTGAATGACCTTCAGCCATCTCTCAGGTAACTCGCGGGTGCCTTTCGCAAAGAAACTTTCGTCTTGCGAGGTGAGAAATTTAGCGACCCATTTTTCCACTTCCTCAAATGTTCTGAATCGCACGTCAGACAAATCGTTCTGCATTTTCCGGAATAAATGATAATCGGATGGGGCTAAGTCTGGTGAATACGCCGGGTGTGGTACAGCTTCCCATCCAAGCGCTAGTAACGTATCCTTGACCGGTTTACCCACATGAGGCCGCGCGTTGTCATGGAGCAGTTTTACTGGAGGTTTTCCTTTACCAGAAAATGCACGTTTCTTCTCAATTTCTTGATTCACTTGCATCAATTGATGACAATAGCGATCGGTAGTAACTGTTTGACCAGGTTTGAGAAGTTCATAATACAGTACGCTTTTCATATCCCACCATATGCACAGCATGACTTTGTTACAATGAACATTGCGCTTTGGCGTGGATGTTGTCGGCTCGCCGGGGTCAACCCAATGATATTTGCGTTTCGGATTATCAAAATAAATCCACTTTTCATCGCCGGTCACAATTTTCCACAAGAAAGACTTTCTATGTTGCTTGTTGTAAAGACTCACACAAATGTTAAGACGGCTGTTTTTATTTTCTTGAGTCAGAAAGTGTGGTACCCACTTTGTTCCTTTTCGAATCTTACCCATTGCTTTTAAACGATAAGAAACAGTTTGTTGAGTTACTCCAAGCTGTTCCGAAAGTTGTTTCTCCGTCTGACAAGAGTTTTCATCCAGCAACGCTTGCAGTTCCTGATCGTCCACCTTTACAGGAGGCCCCGTGCGTTCACGGTCACTAACGTCGAAATCACCTTCTTTGAATCGCTTATACCAATACTCACATGTACTTTTAGATACAATGTTGTCTCCAAGAACAGAACATATCGATTCACACGCTTTCCTAACACTTTTTCCTTGATGGAATTCATAGCGAATGCAGTGTCTAATAAATAGCTTATCGGTCTGCATGTTTAATTTACAGAATTTATAGGTTATGTTTATGACTCCTTTACGTTTCGATACTACATATCAAGCGCCATCTATGATAAGTGAGCGGGACCTTCGAATTAATTTAGAATAGCTGTTATGATACAAAATCGAAGTGTCCTAAAACTTATTTGTACACCTAATATTTATGGACAAATTTTTATTAACTCCTTAATGAACTACGACGCGACTGAATGAAACCGATCATTTAAAATTGATGAAATAAAATCGTCTAAATAAAATTGATTAAATTATATCGACGGAATAAAATCAATGAAATGAAATCGTCCAAATAAAATCGACGGATTAAACAGTCTTCTCACTTTAGACGCTAAAACAGGCGATTGTCATGATTTTTTTCATAGGTTTATATTATAGATATTGATATAAAAGTTGTAACACTTAATAAATACACTTTCGAGATACATCAAAAAAATTATTTATTCAATTCATTGTTTATAGCCGAAAATGGTAGTTAAAAAAATGTGCTAAAAAATTGTCGGTCTGCGCTGTTGATGAAATCTCGGAGATGGATAATCCGAAACAAAAAAATCAAACGGTTTTAGATTTAGTATGTTAATGGCTATAGCGCATATCATACGATTTTTTATGTATGCAAAAACAACAAAATGGCGGACATTTCTCGAAAAAAAAAACAACAAAAATGTGTTTTTTCACCGTTATTGGCAAACAATAGTAAAAATTGGCATTTAAAAGAATGCCTGATATGCGCTATAGCTATAGTTGTAAAGAATATGTGGTTAAAATTTCATGAGGATCGGTTCAATAGTTTCGAAGATTTTATCAACAAGCCGTCGAAAAACGTTGTTTCGAGAAATAAGGCCTTATATACGCGATATCACTGATTTTCGGAGGTACTTTTCTTGACGCGGTTTAAAAAAATGACGTTATTGTCAACATTTTTTTTACAGATCATTTATGCGCATGGTTAAGTATATGTAAAAAAGAATTCAGCAATATTAACAAATGGCGGAGATATAACATAATAAAGCAATGTATTTTTTTGCGCGCGCGTTGATGGTTAAAGGTTCTCGGTATCGATGTGGGTCTCTGAAAAAAATGAACACATTTATAATTGCATAATGAATGTATCTTCAGTGTGAACCAACGATATTATTTTTAAAAAATTATTAAAATAAAAATTCGAAACTTAACATTTTTACTTGATTTTCTGTCGGTATTTTATTTTTTATATTTTTTTGTGTCATTGAAATTTCTGTTTCTGTGCTTCACACGACAGGTGATGATACTAACAATATGTTGTAAAAATTTCAAAGCGATCTGAACGTTCGTTCAAGAGTTAGAACTTTCACAAGGTTCAAAAAAGTGAATTGTGGAAAAACGGCTTTGAAGTTGGCGATCGGACGTGCCGCGCGGTATCTATTATAATTGTAATCTTACCTTATTTTTGGAATTTTTCAAGTCCGTAAAGCTTAAAATATTCCTAACTGTTCAGGCTAATGGAATCAAAAATAAATAAAATAAAACAAACAAAAAATTTTGTAATTTTTCGCGTAAATAAGGCCTTAAAGATTGTCTGGGTTACATAAATACACAATCAAAATTGTTTTAATGTATTTCGAAAGTGTATTAATTGTCACAACTTTTATGTCCATATCTATAATATAAACGTATCAAAAAAATTCATGAATATAGCCTTTTTAGCGTCTAAAGTGAGAAGAGCCCTTAATATCGTCCAAATAAAATCGATCGAATCGAATCGACTGAATAAAATTGATAAAATGATATACATCGAATAAAATTGTCTAAATAAGATCGACTAGATAAAAACAACCGAATATAAAGTCGTGCAAATAAAACCGACCACATAATAATAATTCGTTCGAACAAAAACCGGTCGAATAAAATCAATGGAATACAATCGACCGGATAAAATAAATATAATAAAATCATCCGAACAAAATAAATCGAATAATATCGATTCATATTATTCGATTTATTTGGCATATGCAATTAAATCGAGACTCCCTGTATACGTCCCATTATGGCATTATCGATGTCATCGTGCACACTCTCTCGGAAGATCCTCGTGGGAGGCTGAACACCTCGAAAAAACAGAGATCCATACGCAAGAATAACAGAGCGTCAATGCTTTCCCTCTGTTAGGCCTCTGTCAACATAATGAAAAAGGAAGAAAAAAATCCATCGACAGGAGCTCGGGCTGTAACGAATAAGAAAAGTTACAATTTTGCGATTGGAAAAAACTGTCATGTATAGTATATTTATATTAAATTCGTTTCGGAAAAAGTACGTCTACAAAAAGTCTATTTACAATGATAAATAGGCTCGCGTGTACTCAAGTAGCCTTGCATGATTTTTCTTGTCGTGTATTGAGCTTACAAACGATTGGGTATTCGAAAAATATCGATAAAGTATCTATTCTTACATATAAATGTATACAGGGTGATTCGCAATAAGGGTTCGCTTGGCGAGCACACAGGGTGTCTCATCGTGAGCAAAACGCTTTAAACGTCCTGCGGCAAAAATTGGCCGAAACATTCGCGTTCAAAATCCAATGCTGACGAATGGCAACGTAGTAGCTCACGCGTGATTTTTTTGTCCCTTAAGTATCAGATAATAAACGAAAAATATTGAATCGTATTACGGATTTGCAAAGCGAGTCTTCGGGTTAATTATTTTTAAGTGAAAATTTATTTATTTTTTTCGTAAAAATGCGCTTTTCCGAAGATGGACTTGAAACCGCGTTCGAGCCGGCTTCCACATTCTGCGCGTGAACAACTACCGTGCCATTGTTTACTACTTATACTTTAAACGCAAATTTCTCGGTCAATTTTTCGCACATTTGAAAAAAAAGTGTTTTACTCACAATAACACGGCTGTGTGCTCCCAAAGGGAACCCTCATAATTGTCAATCACCCTGTGTGTATATATATGGGATATTCCACCCCATTTTAGCTAGCCCTTGACCCCAACCATTTTTGGCTTTCCTGATTTTTTTGTAGATTGTACCCCATCAAAGGAATATCCACACCAATTTTCATATTTTTATGTCTTCTCTTTTAGGAGTTATAATTTTCCAAACAATGTCGATATCAAACGTTTTGGAAACGTTTAAACTCACTCACTATATATATTTTTTTCGTATTGAAGCATACGTTTGTTAAAAAATAGGAAAAAAATTATCAATTATCAATTAAGCTTTTTTTGCTTCTAAAATGAAAACTATTTTTTTGAAAGATGATTGCCTTTATTTGTTTCCTCAAAAAATTCTCTAAAATAGAGTAACTGATTTTATGATTTTTAAGACTAGGCTCATCGTGGGCACATTTTTCGTTCTATTTTTTTTCGAATTAATCATATTTTTTATCATTATAATGTTCAATAATGCTATTAATGATTTTGTGATTTCCAATTAGGCTCCGACAGGCCAGAAACGATTTATTTTTCATTTGTATCGAATTCAACAAAAAATGACTTCGAATTAAAAAAAAAAAATTCGTTACATTCCTGTCGCCTGTCGAAGCCAAATTGGAAATCACAAAATCATTACTAGCATTATTGGGCATTAAAATGATAAAGATGATTCAAAAAAATGTGATTGATTCGAAAAAAAATAGAAGGAAAAATGTGCCCACGATGCGACTAGTCTTAAAAATCATAGAATGGGTCGCTCTATATTAGAGAATTTTTCGGGGAAAAAAAAAGTTTTCATCTTTAAAAAAAATTATTTTCACTTTAGAAGAAAAAAAAACCTTAAAATTGATAATTGATATATTTTTCATATTTTTTAACGAAAGTATGCTTCGAAATGGAAAAAAATTATATAGTGCCATTGGTCGATATCTCAATTAGTTTAGGAGTTATCAGCGTTTAAACGTTTCCAAAACTTCTGAAATCGTTTTGGAAAACCGAATTGAAAATCACAAAATCATTGATAGCATTTTTGGACATTAAAATGATAAAAAATCATTCAAAAAAATATGATTCATTCGAAAAAAATAGAAGGAAAAAATTGGCCCATGATGAGACTAGTGTTAAAAATCATTTAGAGAATTAGTTATTTTAGAGAATTTTTTGAGAAAAAAAGGCGATCATCTGATTAAAAAATAGTTTTCACTTTAGAAGCAAAAAAACGTTGACATTGATAATTGATAATTCTTTTCATATTTTTAAACGAGAGTATGTTTCAAAACGAAAAAAGTTGTATATTGCCATTAGTCGATATCTAAATTAGTTCAGGAGTTATCAGCGTTCAAAAATTTCCAAAACTTCTGAAATCGACATTTTTGGCAAATTATAAGTCCTAAAAGAGAAGAGATAAAAATCTAAAAATTGGTGTGGATATTCCCCTCATGGGGTACAATTTAACAAAAAAAATCAGGAAAATAAGAAATCATCGGGCCCACGGGGTAGCTGAAATAGCGTGGAATATCCCATATATATATACACGTGCGCGCACGCACACGCACGCGTGTGTGTGGTTGTTGTTCATACGTGAGTTGGTGTGTACTTATAAGCTAAAGATAACGTGATAAAATACATATTCATAAATATATGCGCGCGGCTTCTCACAATCCTCACACAATTTCCCTTTCTCAGCCTTCGATTATTCGTTTGTGCACTGCAAAAATAAATTGTGTTCGCGCTCTTTGTTCTTCAATTTTATACGTAGAAAAAAAACAAAACAATGTCCACTGCTGTATCGTCTTTCTCCAATGGCACTTTGAGATTCTACGTAAAAAAAGGGAAAAAAAACGAAGAAGAAAAACGATCAACTCGACCCGATTATTTATCGACGGATAAACGACAGCTAATTATCTTTTTTTTTCCTCTTCATAAATTTGCACGTTTCTGCAGCGCATGAAAGAAAAGTCGATTTGAACAGGTGGCGTGAATCGATAGTTGAAGAAGTTACACGTGTAACATGCTCCAGCAGCCGTTTGTTCCTCGATGGAGCTTTGAGAAATTCGACAGATCGATCGTGTATCGGCGAAGTTCGGCAATTCCATTCGATTTATTGCTCGTTAATTGAGTTTCTCGGGTTCGTTATAAAAATTAAGCTCACGCAATTATTTACATTTGCCTCGTGCGATCGATTTCGTAATGATTTATCGGATCGTTCGTGCGGATGAGATTCTCGATGCATCCTCGCTAAAGGATTTCTTTCCTCTCCGTATTCTCTGTATTCGTGTATGGGTATGCGTATATCGTACGCGTTTAATTAAGGCGAAAAATGGGTCACGCGCGATAACGCGTCGCGACGAATTAACGCGGAATAAATTAAGGAAAGGCTTCGTAATGTTGCTCTCGTAAGGAGGCCAAACTCGTTATTTGGTTCTAGAGTATTATTTCTTCGTTAATATTCGATCGTATACTTCTCATATATTCGTTATATGTCGCGTCAAATTATGCGTATGTACAAGTCACACCGGACGACTTCCGGTGCAAGAAAAATTCCATATTCCTAGCAAATCGTTAACGATGCCTCGTTTTTTCTTTCTTATGCTACGTTTTTTTGCCCCGTGAATCGGGCAGTGGGTGCGTAAAAATATTTGATCGGTATTGAAATTTGATCGGTATGAAAATCGGTAACGAAATCGGTATCAAATTTGATCAGTATCGAAATCGGTATCAATATTTGATCGGTATGAAAATCGGTAACGAGATCGGTATCAATATTTGATCAGTATCGAAATCGGTATCAACATTTGATCGGTATCGGCATTCGATCGGTATCGGTACTTGATCGGTATCGATATGTGATCGGTATCGAATTACGGAATCGGGGGCTCCGTTTCGCGTCTTTGCGCGTTCAATCGTACGCGATTGGCGAAGATGAGGGCACTGTCTTTGTTTTGCGCACTCGAGTGCAGGGTCGGGGAAGCGTTTCACAGATCGGTAACGGGTCCGATGAGGCTGTTGCTGCTGCAGACCGATTCGTTGGCGACGTTTCTAGCCTGGGAGGAAGTCGCAGTTGCCGGATCGCACGACGAGAGAGCATCGTCCTCCTCCTCGTCCGTCTCGGCGCTTTTTTCGCTTCCCTCGATGTCCTCGAGATCGTCCCTCGCCGATCCCGGAAAATCGTCGATCTTGTCGGCACCGGCGACTCGAGCGGTGCCGGAAGCGACGAGCTCCCTTATGTGAGCCACGGTCTCCTCGCTGCTAGCGCCGTTCATCTTTCTACGGAGTATGCCGACCAGCTTCTCCAGTCTGACAAATCACGGGGTTTCCGGTTACGCTCACTTTCGCCCACACTCGACATCCGATCGACGTCTAATAATCGGTCGAAAGAAACTTTTGTAAGACACTCTTTAGAAGCGGGCAAAGCGACAGTTTCAGAGCAAAGCCATGCTGCCAACTAGAAACAAACAATTTGGGTGTTCCCCCAGGTTTTTTTCTCTCTTCGTTTCCGGTTCGGGCGCTGCGCGAACTCTCAGGCCACCGCGCGATCAATGAAGTTTTTTTTTTCATGCTTCCTACGCTAATTGACCGGCATTTTACCCCGGGCACGGTTGCCGATCGTGAGATCGAAGAATGGTATCTCGATTACGCGCGTAAGAAACTCAAATAGTTTGTCCGCCGTATCTTCGAAAATATTGATTTTGGAGAAAAATGGTCGAAACGAAAAATGACGTTCTCGCCAAGCCCCACAAAAACAGTCGTGTATGTTATTAACGTAGATGCCATACTTTGGCAACTATCGGTGCATAACTTTATTTTTGGCACTTTTCAGAGATTGTATATTAAAGTTTAGTTATTACCAAAAGTACATTTCTTCATTTCAGCTGAGCCTAATTGCCAGAAGCGCCTACTCCGATTGGTCGTCCAGCAACGGCGGCCCTTCCTTTAAACAATAATAGCTTGATTGTTTATCAATACTTTTCAATAAGAAAAAAACTCAAGCTTGGCAAGACTATGTATCAATTGTGTGTAAAATCGCGATCCCGTCATCACAATACACCTATCAGGAAAAAAAACTTGCAAAACGACCTGTTTTTTGGGCCCAAGCTTATGCAGACCCGTCAAATTCGTCACGTTACGTGCAGCACGTGTCAAAGGTTTATCACAAAAAAGAATCACGTTTTTCCCTTTATAATTGTAGTAGGAGTGAAATGAAACCCCGATACATTTGGACACATTCATGTGCATTATCCTTTCGGCCCAGTGTACCAATTTCTCTCCGCTGAGTATACCATCCTTCCTACTCTCTCCGTGTTGCGTATATTCCTAACTTACAAAAAATTCCAAATCGATATAACTCATTGATGCGACGGTTCACCCGGCCAACTTTCCTCTCCTGTTCTTCATTGCTTCCGGAAATATTTATATTTCCTTCCAACCGCGACGATGTCGCAACATTCATTGAATATTATAACCCCGTAAGGGGACGCTCGTAAGTCATCATCAAAAACGTGCTCAATAAACAAAAACGTAGAAAGTCGGATTTGCATGAAGAAGAGAAGAAAAAAACGTAAAAAATCACTGAATTCACGATGTTGTATACGGGTCTGGAAGCGGCGAATTTCGGTGCTGGCAAGTCTCTGAGATTACTTGCCAGCGGATAAATACACACTCAATCTATCAGGACGTTAAATAAGTTCTCGCTGTTTTTCAACAGATAGCGTTGCCAGAACTACGTGCGTGTAGTTCAATATGGTAACGCATCTACAAAGAAGTACTATACGCAGACTTGAAATTCAGTGTATGTCATTTTGCCGAAAGGTAAACAACTTTTTTTAAAGTGTTAAACATTGTAAATGTCGTGCCAAAAAACGTATTGTCGGGGAATTTTACTGCACTACTTTATTCAAAAAAAGAAACTGCAGACGAAGCACACACAATTCTTGTTGAGACTTATGGCGACCATGCCCTGCCGGTAACAACATGCAGAGATTGGTTTAGACGCTTCAAAAAGAATGATTTTGACGTGTTGAATTGGAGGCATTACTTCACGAAGACTCATGTCAGACGCCAGCTGAACTCACAGAATCATTAGGAGTTGGTCCCGCAACAGTTTCGAAACGTTTGAAAGCATTAGGAATGATTTTTCAAAAAGAACAGCGAGAACTTATTCAACATCCCAATACTTATTCAACATCCCAACAATTGCAGACCTTTCAGATTCGTATCCAACCATCGAAGCACAAGAAACTCGGGCAAAAACAAACGTGAGGGGCCAATACTCGGCCGCAGGATTCTCGGGAAAGTGTGGAAGCTGTACAAGCGTGAGATAATTAGCGTTACGAGATAACGAGAGGCATGCGGTGACGAGTGAATGATAGACCTACGTGACATTCGACAAGTACAGAAGTAGCCTCTAAGTAAGCCCGTGAAGCCCCCGCGGTTTTTTTGCTCGATGGTGACGGTGATGCTTGCAAAAGAACACACACACACACATATATGCATATCGGTTCGTTTGCTCAGGCCCCGTGACCTAGATGTAGGCGGTGGTGTATGTAGCGCGTGTGAGGACTCTGGAGGTCAGGATTCTCGTCGAGCACAGATCTTTGGGTACGACGGGTTTGCCGGCTACGATAATGACATCGGGAACTTCGGTGATGGCGCGTTTCCGGCACTTTTTACCGGCCTCAAGGTTCAGCGTAGGCTTATTCGCTTGGTCCTTCCTGTCGTCAACGACATCCGGTGTCTCGTTCCGGCCATTCGCT